>MJUU01070531.1:4439-32636 GCA_002080025.1 Modiolus philippinarum
ATATCCTATCTTTTAAGGATGTTTTCTTGTACATGTAGATCAATGGTCAGCTTTGAATAGGTTTTGAAGAAAAAGGACATACAAATTCCATATTGTACATGAGAAGCTCCCATACAAATTCCAAAATGTACAGGAGAAACTCCCAATAAGTAATCATGATCAGATGATAATGTTATAAATAACTTGAACAGTAGATGTTTTGGTAATTCTTTGTCATGTTATTGTTAGCATCATCTTGTTGGTTTTTAGCTCACCTGGCTATGCCAGGGTGAGCTTTTTTCATCACTTGGCGTCCGGCATCCGTTGTCTGTCTGTCCGTCCGTCGTAAAATCTTCTCCTCTGAAACCACCGGGCCAATTTAATCCAAACTTGGCCTGGGTCATCACCAGGGTATGTAGTTCAAAAATTGTTTTCAGTTAATCTGCGGACCAAACAACATGGCCGCTGTTAATAAAAATAGAACATAGGGGTAAATTGCTGTTTTTGGCAAATAACTCATAAACCATTGCAGATATAAAAAATCTGACGGAGTAAAATTGTTCAGAATGCTGAGATCTATCTGCCCTGCAATTTTGAAGAAAATCGGAAACCCGTCTCGAGAGTTACAGCCCTTTTTCCGTAAAATTTTCAAAATATGCATTTTTTTTTTTTATTTCAAAAACTGTAACAGATAGAGGTGAAGTGTTTATTGGAAAAATGTTCAGCATATCAAGATCTACCTACTCTGAAATTTTAAAGAAAATCCAAATGCCTATGTAGAAGTTATTGACTATTTTTCACCCCAAATTTTTTTTTTCAATGCCATATATATGATTATGGGTTATTTCCCTTTAAATTCTGTTTTCAAATCTTCTTGGGTTTACTTTTTTCTTTTAAGTTTAAGAGAAATTCCCTGCTATCACTTTATTAAAAAAAATTATTTGTTACATAATCAAGAGCAAAAAAAGTGTTTTTGTACAAATTTTTACAATTTTTTGCAAAAATACTTCCTTAATCTATACTTATTCCACATTTTAATAAATTTGGTATGTATTAATGTATATGGTAAAGTAGTGAATTTTGTTTGCCTACCATGAATATATCAAGTCATGTTTAATAATTAAAGAGCTATTAGGCTTCTTAGCATGCATTGAATTCATTGATGACCTGGCTCTGGCATGGCAGGATTTTGTGATCACTGTGTCCATGGTTGGTCTGTCACAAATTCTTCTCTGAAACGGCTGGACCAATTGGAACCAAACTTGGTCACAATAGTCCTTAGGTGATCCCCTTTAAAAATGTGTCAGGCAAGTCAACACGCAAAGCCAAGATGGCCGTCATTGGGATCTTTGTCGAAAAATGGACCCTACATTCAAAGATCTCCTCTGAAACTACTGGGCCAATTGGAACCAAACTTTGTCAAAATGGTCTTAAGGTGGCCCCTTTTAAAAAAATATGTGTGTCAACACGGTTTTAACATTGGACCCTATGGGAAAGCATTCAAAGATCTTCTTCTCTGAAACCGCTGCGGCAATTGGAACCAAACTTGGTCACAATAGTCTTTGGGTGGTCCCGTTTAAAAATTGTGTACGGCAAGTCTGCACTTGGTCCAAGATGGCCACCACCCAGGGAACTGTGTAGAAAATTGAACAATATTGCAAAAATCTTCTCCTGAAAATACTGGACCAATTGGAACCAAACTTAGTCACAATTATCCTTAGGTGGCCGCCAGTGGGGAACGTGGTTTTAACATTGGACCCTATAGGGAAACATATTCAAAGATCTTCTCATCTGAAAGTACATGGCCAATTGGAAACATACTTGATCACAATGGTCCTTACATGGTCCCCTTCATAAAATGTGTCCAGCATGTCTGCATAGCATCCTAGATGGCAGTCAGCGGGGAACATTGTTTAACCTTGGACCCCATTCAAAGATCTCCTCTGAAAATACTAAGCCAAAGTGAGGCACAATGATCATTAGATGGTCTTCTTCAAGAAAGATGACAGTCGGTCTACGCCCCATCAAAAATAGCTGCCAATGAGGATCATAGTTTAATTTTGAATCAAATAACATCAACAAACTTGAAAATGAGACCCTTAAACATTGGGATTATTTTGACATATTATGTCTGCTATGGCCCAGGTGAGTGATACGGGCTCTTTAGAGCCTCTTGTTGCTTTATTGGTGTAATTTTAAATTTTAAAGTGAAAGTAGCATGGATTTGTTTACATAGACAGTGCCATAGCTGATTGGTCATTTAGTAGAGTCTAACCTTAATATTGCAATAAGTTACTAATTTATTGTTATTTATTATACTGATTGCTTTCTATGTGTATGTTTCAGATCTTCCGGGATTTCAGACCAAATGAAGTGTTATTCACGAATTCTTTGAGTCATGAATTTATTGTGAAATCACATGGTCTCATTGTAAGGAATGGATCGCCTCAAATTATCATGGACTATTCAGGTAAATTTAGGTGATTTATCTAAACATTACAACTGAGTTAAAAGTTTACAAATCATAAAAATGTTAACTGTCTGATTGGTTCTTCAGCTGATTCAGAACTTTGTTCATGTGTGTTTTGTAAGAATATAAAACATCTGGCCACAGGGAGTCAGAAATTTTGTCAATATTTCATTTGAAGTTACGTTATGAAGCCCCACACATCAAAGTTTCACAAATGTTTGTGAAACTTCACTGTGTGGTGCTTCGTAATGCAACTTGAAATGTTGATAACACAGAGCATTCATGAAACTGGGGCTTAATATTTCAACTTGAAAAGAATTGTTGATTAAATTTCTGACTCATATGATCTGACATCCTATATGTTTTAACTGAAATTTGTACTAGAATAAAGAAGGGGCAATCTCCATGGGAGCTGTTGAAAGGGCATATTTCTGAAGGGGAGCATAACCAAAAAAAAAAAAAAATATGAAGCCAACCACAATGACAGAAAACTGACAGAAGGTAGGTCGTGGCTAATGTAAGATGAATATTTAAGTCTCCCAAGCAAAGTTTGTGGAGACTTATTAAAAATGATGACCTGCCAGTGTGTGTAGATCAATATGGGGAGAGTCCTACAACCATTGCCAATTGAAAAATCAAAATACATTCTTAACGGAGAGTTCCAATTTCTGTTTCTGGGTTGTCCATTTGCTTCTTCTTTCCATGTATTTTGAATTATATTATATTTGAATTTTGTCACGTGTACTGTTTCTCCATATCCTGCATTTGTATTTTTTAAAATGACTGTTGCAGAGGATAAACCTGGGAATCGGTTTATTTCTTTGCTAGAGAATTATAAGTTTTAATCAAACAATTTCGTGTCCTATTTGAACTTTCTCATCAGGTATGAGAATATTGATGCAACATTCAAATCAAGCGAAAGTACAAAAAATATTGTGATATAACACGACAGAATTATTCAAGATAACAAGAAACTAATTTATAGTGATAAGTAAACAACAGAAGTTATATACTGCTTTATTTCAAACAGTAGAAAATTAAATGTATGTTCTGACTTTGACTCACACAATGATGGTGGTACTAAGTAAAAATTTTTCGGACAGACAGAAAATATTTTTTGGACAGAAACACCCGATCAGTCTGTCTGACCAAATAACAGACAGATTTTCTTAGAATTTTGCACTGTCTGGGAGGGTTTGCCAACAGATTCAGTGTTATGTCTTCACCATTTCCACAGTCATTTTGTGTCAACACTTGTCCATTATACACTGTACTGTGGATGTATCACGCTGCGCTTTGCATAGTCCTTTATTTATTGTCCCCCGCCGCACCGCGACGGTGGGACATAGTAATGGTCTGCGTCCGTGTGTTCTTCCGTCCGTCCGTCCGTCTGTCTGTCACACTTTCTTGTGGACGCAACTCCTCGGAAACCGTGTATTGGATTATGTTCAAATTTTGTAGGATTGTTAGTCACTATATGTACTAGATCATATTATNAAAATGAAATATGGGATATCACATATCAGATCCTAGAAGCGTTACATTACCTGCATTCAAATCAAATCAGACATTTTGATGTGAAACGTAAGTATTATACAGTATCAATTCCGATATTGTATGTTGTATACTCCTAAAAATATTGATCATGTTGATAATCAGTTTACTAAATGATAATCCCATTTTTTTCAACAAATAGTTGATTTACCCTGGAATTCATTTGTTGTTTGTGGGATTGGGGACTATTGACTGCAGTGTTTTCCATTTTCAACGTCAAAAGGGTGATTGTTTTCTGCACTTTCAAGGCTTTGGAATTTATATCATTTAAAGTTATCTCAAACCTAGCATAAAGACCTACCTCAAGTGAGAGGTGGTTGTTTCGAAAATAAAGGTTGTTATTCAAGAATAATGAGCAAATTGGATTTTTGTTCATCAGTTAAGTACTAAATGTGGATGGAAAGTGACAATTTATCACGTTTATGCATATTTGGGAAATTTAAAGTCCAATAACTCTGAAATGTCAAAAAAAGAAAGGAATCTTTCTTCATTCTTCCCAAACAAATTCAATTCTGAATAGGTTCAAGAAAAAAAAATATCAAAGAGTTCTCCAGTTAAGAGTACAAAATGTGGATTGTTGGATGTACATGTAGGAACACTGCTATACCATAATAAATCCAATCAAAGTCCGTTAGGCCATACAAAAATAATGATTAGATTCTCAGGCCATTTTTCTGGAACAATGATGAGGCAGGGAGGGAGAAGATTTTTATTTTTATTGGTTCAAAATCATGATGAGGCATCTTTTTACATTTCTGAAATGCCCAAAAAGTGATGAGGCAGGTGATTTTCATTTTTTTTTATTTGAGACTTGGATAAAAAAGTTAAATTAAGTCCCAGAAAAGGGATGAGGCAGGGGCCTGAGAAGCTAATGTATTTTTTTATTTTGCCTTACAAAAAATGATTATTAGTTACCAAACATTGAAAAGTTACAAAATGTTTCTTTTCAGCTGAGAACATCGTTCTGACAGAAGACATCAATGGGAAGAAAGTTCTTAAACTTGCTGATTTTGGTGGAGCAAGTCGCTTTGAGGAAGAGGTAGACTGTTTGAGTTGGACTCCAGCTTATATGTCACCAGAAATGGACCAGTTTTACTTGAAGCGACAATTTCCTTGTCAAAAGTTGAATATCTCGTCATGTGGTGAAGTTACGGAGAAGTGTGACATTTACTCCTTAGCCTTGTCGATCTTATTTCTATACGTCAGAGGTCATATCCTTATCAAACATGTTACACAGGGAATCCAGACCATGGTGGGACAAGAAAAGGCTGATGCAGTCAGCATGCAGATTGTGATTATGGTATGTTGAATAACATTTGTAATTGAAATTGGTTCTGTTAGTCTCGTCATATGACTCCTGAGAATTCACAATAAAATCGCAATTCGAAAACGTTTTCCGCTAAAAAATGACTTCTGTAGATTATTACATCAAAGTTTTGTTTGGAACATCACATATATTTGGTCCAAAATGTATCTTCCTGGTACACTTTAAGTACTCGAAAGTTTCAAAATTTAATGAGGCTGACATGCCCTATTTAATCATATTCTTAGCTGCCTGTTATCATGAGAGGTACTAGATCCACATTGTCTTTGTTTTGCATTTTTTACATGACTGCAAAAATTTTGCTGTTGGTATTATGGTATGGCACTTGTGGCATCTGCATTTGTGGACAGTCTAACTGTGGTTCTAGTTGAGGGATAGTGAAAAATGTTTAGTACTATTTTTCTTTGCACATTGGTAAATTTGGGTTTCATTTTAAGTTCCTGGTATCACCCATTTTAGAAAAAAGCCAAAAATGGATAAAATCAGGGGTTTTCACATATTTGACTGTAGAATCTTCATTATTTATTGAATTTTGATCGAGTTTGTTTCAGTGTGCTCCTAAGGAAATTTCCAATCTATATTATTCAGTGGATTTCATGTCCTGTTCATGGGATAAATGGGCCCAAAGAGGCAAATTTCAACTAGATGGGCAGTGTTCTAGCCAGGATTTGAAAAGGGCATGGCGCCAATCGTAAAAAGGGCACTTTACTGCGTAAATCAAATCTGGAAAAGGCACTTTGGTACTCAAATTGCGTTTCAAAAGGGCTTCATTATGCTGTACCAATGAAAAGTTTACATTCTAATACAAAACACATAGCTAAAAAGAAAGGTATCGTAAAACTTATAGATACCATAGCATAAGATAAACATACAGCTGCATGTGTGCATAAGTATAGGCTGTTTTAAAAAGAAAAGCAAAGGTTAATTTTCACTTGTTACAATACTTTTGGGACATAATACTGTACATGTGTTAAGTGAAATAAAATCAATAACCGGATATGAATGATAATTTTCAGTTTGACAAAATACATTTGTGGGTAATTTTCCCAGCAATTTTACATCAGAAATTAGAGAGCAAAACCATGAAAACTGCACTGGCGCCACAACAAAAAGGGCAGACTTGATGAAAAGGGCACTGGGTGTCATGAAAAAAAGGGCTGGCGTTGCACCAGAAATTTTTTGTCTACCGAGAACACTGGATATGACGTCATTGTCATACCAGAAACCTTTCGTGTTGTTATAATATTTGTGGATCTTGGAAATTGATTTTAAAATGTTTGTTATTAAAAGTATTGCATGGAGGTTATATTCATGTAAAGTTCTCGAACACAAAATCAGCGAAAATTATCCCATGTCAAAAATTCCCTCATTTACAGTAGTTTATTAAAAGAAAATATATTTAACTTATTGCCATGTTTGTTGACAGAATGCTCAGGATCCTAGTCTTGCTGAACGTTTGATTCCTGATAATGTTGGTCAAGAAATGAAAACTTTGTTAACTGGTATGTTAAAGGGGATTGTTACAGAGAGATTTACAGCTAAAGAAGCAATGGAACAGATGAGAGGTATATAGTTTAATAATGAAGTCAATAGTAGGTTTGACATTGATGAAATTAGCATTCTAATTATAATTACTCTCTATAAGTAAGTTTGGCAATGATGAAATCAGCACTCTGATTTTACTGTCTATAATAGCAACATGAATGAATAGGTTTACACAGAGTTTTCAGACATGTACACAATTTGATCAAATTCTAACAAATTCATACGTTGCTGTTATCTGAATACTTTTATGTCATGCTGGTACAAAAGCAGGTTTTACTTTGGAAACTTGTATTATCTGAATTTAAGAAAATTCTGTTTATAACTAGGGAGTATCCCCTCTAGCATAGCTATGTCCTTAGCCTATTTTTGGCTTTTCTATTTAGGTCCTATTGGTAATTTGTTCTCTCTCAACTTTTAAACATACATGTATTTTGGTTTATGGATTTACAAATGTTTGAATAGACCAATTCCGAGTTCTGGTATTTAGATTCACCAGCTGTTGTTTGTCCGCCCTACGTCACAAACATGTCCGCCCCATGTGACCAAGAATGTACTTCAAGAGCATAGTTTCATGACGTTTTAGGCTTTATGACGTAACGTTTTCTTTACTGTGACGTGACCTGGTAAATCCTTATACTAGAGCTTGGATATGATCTATTGATCTGCACTGAAGAGACATACGTAACTTGTCGAAATGGCCAAATGCAGAGTATAAATGGCCAAATGCAGTATAAAACTTCGGTATTTTATTATTTATAGACATTGCCATCACTTGGCATCCAGCTTTTCATCTCTTTCGAAACCACTCAAGCAAACTTCACAGGAACAATGTATGTAAGATCCTTCACAAAAATTGCTCATTTTGTTTTGATCCCATAAAAACATGGCCAACAGAGCAGAACATAGTTTAACAGCTATTTATGTGCTGAATGAAATAATCTCCACTTTGGCCATAACTAAATTGATTCAGAAAGATAACCAACAAATGTTTCTCCTTTAGGCGAATAATTGAAGTTTATGTATAACTTGATCCAAAATTTAGTTAAAATTATCAACAAATGCATGTATTCATTTAGGGCTGTTCCAGAAAAGTTGGTCTGGGACCCTTTGAAGGCACTTCATATAAATTGCTGTGGGTGGTTGTGTTTTCTTCATCCTTTTGTATTGACCATATGGGGAAGAATTCTATTGGTGGTGGGGTCAATAAAAAGTGCCTTCAAACCCCCCCATGTCAATTTTTCTGGAACAGCCCTTAGTGTCTGAAAAACTAAAAATTACCATACATTTTTGATTATAAGTCTGTTTGATTATAAGTCAGAAGTTCTTTACAGGGAACAAAACTTCTATACAACCAGATGATTGTTGAATACTGGCAAACTGTATTTGGTCATCATTGTATGTGTCTCCCTTACATTTTAGATGCTTGACTCTCCTCCTTAGTTCATGGTTACTTTTTATATAAGCCAGATGCCTTCTCTGGAAATTAATTTTAGCTCCCAATTTCCAACTTATAATCGAGTATATACAGTAAGTCACAAATGTGCAGATCACATGAGTGAGTGATACACACTCCAAATTCAGCAAGCTAACAGAATTTGTAACCATCACAATTATTGTAAAAAACATAATGATCAATACTTTTAAATTGTATTTTGTGAATTAATTCAGATATATAAATATGTATTTCAGTTTTATCATCAGATGTCCAACATGAAGATAAAATTATTAAAGAACCAAAAAAGGTCATTCGACGAAAATCGAAGTCGAACAATCTTAAAGCAAAAGGTGTTCAACCTATTCAACCCAAACCTCCCAAAATTGTCATTGTAACCATCGACAGAACTGGGCAGAAATTACGTGAATTCCACAACCCAATTTTGACAGAAGAACAGAAGCAAGGAGGACAAACAGCTCTACATAACTTGGAAACAGAGGAACAACACAGACCCTTACGTGATCTTAACATTGATTTACAGTTACATATGATATGGGAACAATCCAAAAATGTACAGGATGAAAAAATGAAGCAAGTCATCGAGGAAGAAAATCGTCCCCTTCTGAAAAGGCTGATTAAACGTAAACTGAAGGATAAAGTCAACGGAGATAGAGCCTTTAAAATGACAAAAATGAGGGAGGAACTTGAAAGCAGCAGCGAGACGGACAGTAGAGGAATGACGAACTTAAGTGGAAGAGGAAATGTTATTATGGCACCGTCGGAAAATGAAGAGATGATATGTGATATGGTTCCAGGAAATGTACCAAATTTTGACATTCTGAATTTGTGATAGAGAGGGATGAAAATCATAACAATCACCGAATCTCACATTAGGAGGTGAGGAAAATCTTATGAATCCATTTGAAAGACTTTTAGTACTTGGAGAAAGCTTGCCAGGTCCGACAGTAGCAATCCTACATAAGGATGTCTGAGAATTTTGTCTTGCACTCTCATTGGTGTTTATTTTTCTCCCATCAAAAAAATATTGCAAATTGCTGTTGGAAAGATACTTCCCTTTCCTGATATCATAATTCATGGAGTATTCATCCAAGTCTGGGATTTTATACCCCCACTCTATAGAGGGTGGGGTATCATCAGTTGACCATCCGCAAATTATTTCTGTCACAGTTTTCTCAGCTTCTGCTCAAGGGAGAGCATTGTCCCTGGGTGTCTATTGTAAATTCACAATGCATCGTTTATTATTTTAAAAAAAAAATTTTATAATTTTTTTTTTTCTCCAGCTAGTGGTTTTTCTACATCAGACGCTAGGAGGAGTGTGGTTGCTCTTATGAAGCAACACACATATCCTTGAGCACCATCCCTTGGTGTCTTTTGTAGATTTACAACTTGTTGATATTGATATTATTGTTATTTATGATGGGTGCGTATGTACTTACAAATATTTAAAAAAAAAAAAATAAATAAATTTGATAATGTGTTTATGCCACCTCCCTCGTCTGGGTTACAGGCATACATTTATATAAATTTATATATTAACTTGTTGTTACATTAATTTTGTTGTATTGTTGTGTCTGAATTATGCATGTTATATTTGTAATTGCCCCTTGAGGGACGTTGATTGGAATAAATGTATCTTTGTTTTATCATTTCAAATTTGGTGTGCAGCCAATATCTGGTTAGTTGTATGGAGCATCCCATTTTTAGTCCTGCCAGATGGGTACTACCTGTTTTTAAGGAAATGGACTTAGTAAGGAAATGTAGTGAAACATGAATTTTTTTTTGTCACATTTTTCTCAGCTTTTGCAAGTGGGATTAATTTCAAAATTGTTATGCAGCCTCTATATGATTAGTTGTAAGGAACTTCTTATTTTAAGTCCTTTCAGATATTTAATTCCTGTTTTACAAAATATGGACTTTATATGAAATTTAGTGAAACATGAATTTTTCTTCACATTTTTCTCAGCTTCTACAGGAAGGATTTATTTCAAAATTGGTATGCAGCCCATATATGATTAGTTGAAAGGAATTTCCTATTTGGAGTCTTGTACAGATTTATACTTCCTGTTTGATGAAATATGGATATAATTTTTCTTCGCATTTTTCCCAGCTTCTGCAAGGGGGATTAATATCAAACTTGGTATGCAGCCACTGTATGCAATTTCAGAAATGTGGGTTGTGTCCATACTTGTATTGTGTCTGCAGTTGTACTGTGTCCACACCTGTATTGTGTCCACACACACTTAAATTTGCGCTTACTATATTGATTCAGGGTTCAATGAGTGGGGTATAATTGGTTGCAATTCGGCAACAGCTCTTGTTTCCATTACTAAAGATTTATACATTTATCATGTGTTTTTATTATAAAAAATTTGCAGGAATAGATGCATTTAACTTTTCTTAGAAAACTCCAGGTCAGACTAAAAACCTGGCACTGCAAAATTATTAATACCTTTGTCTAAAGTTGGCAATTTTGTTTTTGGATTAGTGTCTATCCAAAGGATAGATATCTATCCTATGTTACGACCCAGTTGACCAACCTCACGCAATCAAACATTAGTGATCATACCCATGCTAAAAGAATCCTTTTCAGGAAACCTCGTACACATCTTTCTGATCTCATAAAAAACTCTGACACTCAATAGTCTATTTTCATTGAACATTAATTTGATAGCCCGAACTTTTCAACACTTAAATGGTGCCTGAATTCATTAATTAATCACAGATGAATTTCCCATTCATAAAATTTTGTGTGTAGATGTATGAATATGGAAGACTGAAATTGTATGAATGGCGTAAACGTCCTTCCCTGAACCGTCAATGAAACAATGTGGCTGTTTTGAAATAAATCATAAAAGAACAACACATTGGAAATAAAAAATCAAATTCATTTCGGCAGTTCCACGTTGGCAGTTCCATTATACTTGTTGCGATTGTCATTTTGCAGTGTCTTCTCCGAGGTCCCCGTTCGGTAGACATGTAATGGCCGACTCAAAACAAAATACTGAAGAAGTCGTACATTGGTAAATACAAAGTATTGCCTGGAAACAGTTGTCAAGGTGCGTATTCCAAAAAGACGATATTTTGCAATGATCGGGGTTGGATTCGAAATAGGATTGGGCAGGGGTGTTGATCTGTTGATTGCCGTTCGTCGAACAATGTTCAGTCCGGGATGTTGCGGATCAGAGTTTGGTCAAGCAAAAAAAAAAAGATAATGTCATTTGAGTATTTACAATGCATAACAGTCATTTTTCAATTGCATGAGAATGTATATCATAGCGCGAATTAAGATGCATTGTTGCACAAAGAACTTGACACAGATCATCGTTTTCATGTCTTCGTGTGTTTCTTGATAAAGAGCAGGGTATTGCTGCTCAGGTCTTGTCAGCTTTTGCGTCTTGTCAGCATTCCCAAACCTTCCATTCAGGTCTCGTCTTTAGAATTAAATTTCAAACTATACTTGATCAAGATGGTGCTGTCATTGTTTAGTCTATGTTGAGTGTACAGCAGGGAACCCATAATATGTAAAAGGTTTCTGGTATAAAATCAAAATTCTTTGAATATTTGTCTCTAATGGTTTGATTGCCATTGATTGGCTAGTGTTATCAAATGAAGATGGCCACCAGTAAATTTTGACTGTCAGAAAGGCATGTTTTCTTGATGAGCAAATCATGGTTTTTGTACCTTTCTTGATTATAATTAGACCCATAGTAAAAAATGAGTAATTAAATTGTATGCACAACACAGACAGGCAAATTTATTATTCATATCATACATGGGCAGTGTACATAAAATATCAATAGATTAGATACTGATCATTGCCATCATAGACACTAATCCAGGGTGAGCTATTGCCATCACTTGGCGTCCGTCGTCCGTCCATCGTTAGCTCACTTTCAAAAATCTTCTCCTCTGAAACCACTGGGTCAAATGGAACCAAACTTTAACTGAATCATCACTAGGGTATCTAGTTTCAAATTTGTAATTTTGCATGTCTTAGGTCAAACAACATAGCTGCCGTTACTAAAAATAGAACATAGGGGTAAATTACAGTTTTTGGCAAATAACTCAAAAACCGTTATAGATATCAAAAATCTGACGGGTGAAAATGATCAGCATGAGAAGATCTACCCATGCCGAAATTTTGAAGAAAATCTGATGACCCATCTAAGAGTTATTGCCCTTTTTCCGTAAAATTTTAAAAATTTTGATGTTTTTTATTTTTTATTAAAAAAACTATAACAGATAGAGGTTAAGTTTAAATTGCAAAAATGTTCAGCATGTTAAGATCTACCCACATGGATATTTTGAAGAAAATCCAAGTACCCATATATGAGTTGTGGTCCTTTATTGGTCAAATTTTTCGTGATTTTTTATTTTTTGTCCTATATTTCAAAAACGCTTTGAGATAGAGGTCAAGTTTAAATTGCAAAAATGTTCAGCATGTTAAGGACTATATTTTATTGAACACATTCAAGTTTTCCGACCGCTTCCAAGATGGCCGCCAGCGGGGAACTTAGTTTACCATTTTACCTAATGGGAAAATTCATACAAAGAACTTCTTCTATGGATGTGAACCAAACTGGGCATGAATGATGCTTATGAAGTGCTGACCAAGTTGTTACTTTGGTGCCAATCCATCATCCAAAATGGCCGCCAGCGGGGATCTTAATTTTAACATTGGACCCTATGGGAAAATGCATACAAAGAACTTCTACTTTAGAACCACTAATCCAGGCATGAATGATGTTTATGAGGTGCTGACCAAGTGTTATTACTTTGGTGCCCATGACTGACAGCATTAGACCCTATGGGAAATGCACACAAAGATCTTCTAGAGAACTGCTGAGTGGATTTAAATCAAACATGACATGAATGATGCCTGTCAGGTGCTGACCAAGTGTCACCAGCTGTGAACTTAATTTAACAAAAGATCTTCTAGAGAACTGCTTAATAGATTTAATCCAAACTTTGCTTATGAGAAGCTGACCAAGTGTTGTTACTTCAGTTCTGATCCATCATCCAACATGGCTGCCAGCAATGAATTGGACCCTAAGGGGAAATGCATACAAAGATATCATAGTAAACCATTGAATGGATTCAATTTAAACATTGCATAAATGAAACTTGTGAGATTTTGACCAAGCTTGTTACTTTGGTGCTGATCCGTCTTCCGACATGACCACCAGTAGCAAAATTTAGTTTAAAATTGGACCCAGTGGGAAATGCATAAAAAGATCTCCTTTGAAACTGCTTGAACAATTTCAGTAGAATTTTGATATGATGGTCCTTATGTGACCCTCTTCAAAGTTTTATGTTAAATAGCTGCCAGCAGGGAACGTTGATTAACATAGGCCCTTAAGTTTGGAAACTGCATTCAAAAATCTTCTCTAAAACTGCTTGAACATTTATAAAAAGTTTGATTTTTATGTACATACACCACCAAAGATGGACCATCAATTGGGAATTATAGTGCTGCAGGACCCAGGTGAGCGATACAGGCTCTTGAGAGCCTCTTGTTTAAATATAGTTTTAGTAATTTTTAGCATGTTAGGTAGTAATATGTATATTGTATAGTTTATGGAAAAGTTAACTGTCGAAAACAAATTGTAGTTTGTACATACAAGTAGATATATATACTGTAAACCAAGTTATTTTTGTGGATACTTAATTTCCATTTCGTCCCTCAAGGAGAACTTCATGGGTTACAAATTTTTTGTGATTTTCAGTTTTCAATTACTGTTGTTATAAGGTTTAGCAATATTTGTGATATTTTTTCACTAGTTGGTTTACAGTATTTTGTTTTAAGGTGGTACAGGAGATCATTCTTGCGCATCTGACAAAAAATGAAGTTCACTATAGGAATTATGGCAAAATGATTTTCAATGTCTTATAAGAGTTAAATTTGATAAAATTTGCCACTTTTATTGGGTAACAATGCAGAATATTGTACCTGTTCAGCAAACCCTGTTCTATTAAGGGGAGATAATTTGTATTGAAATAATAGGTAAAAAAAATCATTTTTCGCCATTTATTCAAAAATAAGCTAGGTGACCACAAAAATTTTTTCTTGCAAATCGAAGGCAAGTATATTAGCTAAATATTTACCAAATTTTAACAAATTCTTTCTGACGTAACTGAAATAAATCAAAATTTTGTTAAAAATTCGCTAATTTTCCCTATTATTTCAACCAAACTAGCTGATTTTTACATGACAGATTTCATTCTTATATGGCCAGTGACCCCCAATTTTAATTTAATTTTTTGTATGCTCTAACAAAATAGTAAAATTCATGAAAATATCTGGAAATTCTATCTGACAGTTTTTAAACCCTGTACCACCTCAAGACAGTGTTCACTGCCTTCTTGTTTGCTGCCAGGAGACATTTTAAAAACATGCTTATTTATTGTTCTCTTATGTAAACAATGTATTTTCCATATTTATTGTTCTCTTATTATAAATACATTGTTATGTAAATAATGTACTTCTATCTTGATTTTGTATTGAAAGTTATTAATTATAGATTAAACTTTAATCTGTGAAAGAATTTGTTTTGTCAGAGACCAATAACACATATTATTAGGGCCCTCACAGAACAAGAATTATCATTCTGTCCATGCATCCACTTGTGCCTCTGTCCTTTCAAAGTGATGTCCTGGATTTTTGTGTCGCCTGCTGTAAGCAGAGTTGACATATAGTTATTACTATCTGTCGTCTTAGTTGTCGTCCGTCTGTTTTTACCTGCGTCACCAACGGTGACCGCAGGTCTAGGAGCCGCTTGACTCCGTCCGTCCGTCCATCCTTCTGTCACGCTTTTGTGGTACCAAGTTTGTGTAATCTGAAACTCAGACACCTTTAACCCGATACCTTTGAAACTTTGCACAGTTGCTCTGGACACATTGAAGATGTGCACCTCCCCTTTTGGTGAGATTTGGAAAAAAAAATTGTGGAATTTATCCATTGTTGAACTTAGTCATTTTTTCATCAAATTTTAGCATTACGGTACTGAGTTTGTGTAATCTGAAACTCAGAAACCTTATACCTGATGCTTTTGAAACTTTGCACAGTTGTTCTGAACACATTGAAGATGTGCACCTCCCCTTTTGGTGAGATTTGAATAAAAATTGTGGAATTTACGTATTGTGAACTTAGTCATTTTTAGCTCACCTGGCTAATGCCAGGATGAGCTTTTGCCATCACTTTTCGTCCGTCGTCCGTCCGTCCGTTGTCCGTCATCCGTCCGGCGTAAACTTTTCATTCAAAGATCTTCTCCTCTGAAACTGCTGGGCCAGTTGAAACCAAACTTGGCCACAATAATCCTTAGATGGTCCCCTGCAAAAAAGTTGTTTTTCAGATCTGCTTGATATCCAAGATGGCCGCCATTGGGGATCATAGTTTTAACATTGGACCCTATGGGAAAATACTTTCAAAGATCTTCTCCTCTGAAACTGCCGAGCCAATTGAAACCAAACTTGGCCACAATAGTTCTTAGATGGTCCCCTGCAAAAAAGTTGTTTTTCAGATCAGCGCGATATCCAAGATGGCCGCCAGCGGGATCATAGTTTTAACATTGGACCCTATGGGAAAGTACTTTCAAAGATCTTCTCCTCTGAAACTACTTGGCCACAATAGTCCTTAGTTGGTCCCCTGCAAAAAAGTTGTTTTTCAGATCCGCGCTATATTCAAGATAGCCGCCAGCGGGGATCATAGTTTTAACATATGACCCTATGAGAAAACACTTTCAAAGATCTTCTCCTCAGAAACTACTGAGCTGAGCCAATTGAAACCAAACTTGGCCACAATAGTCCTTAGATGGTCCCCTGCAAAAAAGTTGTTTTCAGATCTGCGCTTTATCCAAGATGGCCGCCAGCGGGGATCATAGTTTTAACATTGGACCCTATGGGAAAACACATTCAAAGATCTTCTCCTCTGAAACTACTTGGCCACAATAGTCCTTAGATGGTCCCCTAGAAAAATGTTGTTTTTCAGATCCGCGCTATATCCAAGATGGCCTCCAGCAGGGTTCATAGTTTTAACATTGGACACTATGGGAAAACACTTTCAAAGATCTTCTCGTCTAAAACTACTTGGCCAATTAAAACCAAACTTGGCCACAATAGTCCTTAGATGATCCCCTGCCAAAAAGTTGTTTTTCAGATCCGCGCTATATCCAAGATGGCGGCCAGCAGGGATCATAGTTTTAACATTGGACCCTATGGGAAAACACATTCAAAGATCTTCTCCTCTGAAACTACTTGGCCACAATAGTCCTTAGATGGTCCCCTGCAAAAAAGTTGTTTTTCAGATCCGTGCTATATCCAAGATGGCCGCCAGCAGGGATCATAGTTTTAACATTGGACCCTATGGGAAAACACTTCTGAGACTTTTCAGACAATTGGAACCAAACTTGGCCACAGTATTCTTTAGGTTGCGGTCCTGCAAAAGAGTTGTTTTTCAGGTCTTTGCTTAATGCAAGATATCTGCCAGCAGGGAACAATTTTAACATTTGACCCATTGGGAAAACATTAAATATCTTCTCCTGAAATTACATAGCCAATAGTGAAAACATACTTGGTCACAACGGGCCATAGTTGTTCCCGTATGAAAAATTTGCCTTGCTTGTCTGCATGGCATTCAAGATGGCCCCAGTGGGGAACATAGTTTAACCTTCAGACCTATTGGAAGCCTATCGGAAAGCATTTAAAGATGTTCTCCTCTGAAAATATTTAGTCAATTGGAACCAAAATTAGACTCAATGGTCCCCTTCAAGAAAGGTGACAGTAGAACTGGACCCCATCCAAAATAGCTGCCAGTCTGGAATGCAGTTTAACTTAAGATAATATAATATCAATGTCTATTAACAGATTTGAAAATAATGCCCTTAAAACATTGGGATTATTTTAACTGCACAAATCAGCCGTGTCTGTGGTGAGCGATACAGGCTCTTGAGAGCCACTTGTTTCATCAAATTTTAACATTACGGTACTGAGTTTGTGTAATCTGAAACTCTGACACCTTATACCTGATGCTTTTGAAACTTTGCACAGTTGTTCTGAACACATTGAAAATGTGCACCTCCCCTTTTGGTGAGATTTGGATAAAAATTGTGGAATCTATTCATTGTTGAACTTAGTCATTTTTTCATCAAATTTTAACATTACGGTACTGAGTTTGTGTAATCTGAAACTCTGACTCCTTATACTTGGTGCTTTTGAAACTTTACACAGTTGTTCTTGACACATTGAAGATGCACACCTTCCTTTTTGGTCAGATTTGAATAAAAAATGTTGAATTTATGCATTGTTGAACTTGGTCATTTTTTTCATCAAATTTTAACATTACGGTACTGAGTTTGTGTAATCTGAAACTCTGACACCTTATACCTGATGCATTTGAAATTTTGCACAGTTGTTCTGAACACATGGAAGATGTGTACCTCCCCTTTTGGTGAGATTTGGATAAAAATTGTGGAAATTATGTACTATTGAAAATGAGAAACGTAAACGTTATTTTGACTTATTGTGTCAGCCATGACCAAGGTGAGCGATACAGGCTCTTGAGAGCCTCTTGTTTCATCAAATTTTAACATTACGGTACTGAGTTTGTGTAATCTGAAACTCTGACACCTGATGCTTTTGAAACTTTGCACAGTTGTTCTGAACACATTGAAGATGTGCACCTCCCCTTTTGGTAAGATTTGGATAAAAATTATCCATTGTTGAACTTAGTCATTTTTAGCTCACCTGGCTATGCCAGGGTGAGCTTTTGCCATCACTTGACGTCCGTCGTCTGTCTGTCAGTCCATCGTAATTTTTTTTTCAAAAATCTTCTCCTCTGAACCACTGGGCCAATTTAATTCAAACTCGGCCTGGGTCATCACCAGGGTATGCAGTTTAAAAAATGTGTTCGGTTACTCCAAGGACCAAACAACATGGCCACTGTTACTAAAAATAGAACATAGGGGTAAATTTCTGTTTTTGGCAAATAACTCAAAAACCGTTGCATATATAAAAAATTTGACAGGAGTAAAATTGTTCAGAATGATGAGATCTATCTACCCTGCAATTTTGAAGAAAATCAGAAACCCGTCTCGGAGTTACAGCCCTTTTTAGCTCACCTGGCTATGCCAGGGTGAGCTTTTGCCATCACTAGGCGTCCGTCGTCCGTCGTAAACTTTTTTAGCTCACCTAGCCTAAAAGGCCATGTGAGCTATTGCCATCACTTGGTGTCCGTCGTCAGTCTGTCCGTCCGTCGTCCGTCCGTCGTACACTTTTTCAAAAATCTTCTCCTCTGAAACCGCTAGGCCAAATTGAATTAAACTTGGCCTGAATCATCGCCAGGGTATCTATATTCAAAATTGTGTTCGATTAGTCCAAAGACCAAACAACATGGCTGCCGTTACTAAAAATAGCACATAGGGGTAAATTGTTGTTTTTGGTTATAACTCAAAAACCATTACAGATATCAAAAATCTGACGTAGGTAGAAGTGATCAGCATGACAAGATCTACCTACCCTGCAATTTTGAAGAAAATCTGAAAACCCGTCTTAGAGTTATTGCCCTTTTTCCGTGAAAATTTCAAAATTTTGATATTCTTTATTTTTTATCACAAAAACTATAACAGATAGAGGTCAACTTTAAACTGCAAAAATCTTCAGCATATCAAGATCTACCTACCTTGAAATTTTGAAGAAAATCTCACCACTCATATAGGAGTTTTTGCCCTTTATTGGTCAAATTTAAGAAATTTGATTCTTTTTGTCATCAATTTAAAAAATCTTCTCTTCAGAAGCCACTGGGCCAATTGTTACCAAACTTGACCTGAATCATCACCAGGGTAAACAGTTTCAAAATTGTGTTCGATAAGTCCGAAAACCAAGCAACATGGCTGCTGTTACTAGAAATAGAATAAAGGGGTAAATTGCATTTTTTGCAAATAACTTGAAAACCCTTACAGATATAAAAAATCTGATAGGGAGTGAAAATAATCAGCATGTTAAGATCTACCCGCCCTGCATTTTTAAAGAAAATCCGAAATCAAGTGTTGGAGTTATTGCCCTTTTTCCGTAAAATTTTCTAAATTTTAATATATATATTTTTTTTATTTTAAAAATGTAACAGATAGAGGTCAAGTGTAAATTGCAAAAAGGTTCAGCATATCAAGATCTACCAACCCTGAAATTTTGAAGGAAATACAAAAATCTCTGTAGGAGTTGTTGCCCTTTTTCATGGAATTTTAAAATTTTCATATTTTGTCGTCTTTTATATCCATTACTAGAGAAGATGAAGGTTTAGTGTAAAGTGATTAAAATGTTTGCCATGCTATGGCAACTTGTAAACTGGTGTATAAAATTGTTCATTGACCACTATTTTCAAAATGGCCGCCAAAAAAAGGCGGGAAAATTCAACATAGTCTGATTTCAATAAAATTTGGTTTCCAAGTGGATATTGAAATTGCGACTTCAAAACAGATACTGAAAATTGTTTGTTGACCGCCATTTTCAAAATGGCTGCCAAAAAAAGGCGGGAAAATTCAACATTGTCCAATTTCAATGGAATTTGGTTTCCAAATAGGTTTTGATGTCACAAATTCAAACCAATGTTAAAAATTGTTCGTTGACCGCCATTTTCAAAATGGCTTCCACAAAAGGCGGGAAAATTCAACATTGTCCGATTTCAATGAAATTTGATTTCCAAATGGATATTGATGTTGCGACTTCAAAACAGATACTGAAAATTGTTTGTTGACCCCCATTTTCAAAATGGCCGCCAAAAAGGCAGGAAAATTTAACATTGTCCAATTTCAATAGATTTTGGTTTCCAAATGGGAATTGATGTCGCAAATGCAAACCAATATTAAAAATTGTTCGTTGACCGCCATTTTCAAAATGGCTTCCACAAAAGGCGGGAAAATTCAATATTGTCCAATTTCAATGAAATTTGGTTTCCAAGTGGATATTGATGTTGTGAATTCAAAACTGATGTTAAGAATTGTTTGTTGGCTGCCAAAAAAAGGTGGGAAAATTCAACATTTTCTTATTTCAATGAAATTTGGTGTCCAAGTGGATATTGATGTTGCGACTTCAAAAGTCCTGTTGAAAATTGCTTGTTGACCGCCATTTTCAAATGGCCACCAAAAAGGCGGGAAAATTCAACATTTTCATATTTCAATGAAATTTTGTTTCCAAATAAATATTGATGTGGTAACATAAAAAAAAATATGGTTTTAAAAATTGTTGTTGACCGCCATTTACAAAATTATGTCTCAACTTCAAAACTGGTGTTGAAAGTGGTCATAAGCAAGTACATTTTTGTCAAAAAAGCGCAACAAAGAAATATAGTAAAACAAGATCAGACTTTAAATACAGTTTAAGATATTGCTGGTGTTTGAGCTAACAAAGTTTGAGAGACTTAAGTTCAACTGTATAACTTAAAATGTTAGCTTCATTGTGGCAACTGAAAGCCAGGTGAGCGATACAGGCTCCTGGGAGCCTCTAGTTTCAAAAATCTTCTCGTCTGAAACCACTTGGCCAATTTAATCCAAACTTAGCCTGGGTCATCACCAGGGTATGTAGTTTAAAAAATATGTTCGGTAAGTCCGAGGACCAAACAACATGGGCGCTGTTACTAAAAATAGAATGTAGGGGTAAATTGCTGTTTTTGGCAAATAACTCAAAAACCGCTGCAGATATCAAAAATCTGACGGGGATAAAATTGTTCAGTATGATGAGATCTATCCCCCCTGCAATTTTGAAGAAAATCTGAAAACCCGTCTGGGAGTTACAGTTCTTTTCCCGTAAAATTTTCAAAATGTATGCATTTTATATTTTTTATTACAAAAAAAATGTAACAGATAGAGGTGAAGTGTAAATTGCAAAAATGTTCTGCATATCAAGATCTACATACTCTGAAATTTTGAAGAAAATCCAACTGCCTGTGTTGTAGTATATTGACTTTTTTTCACCCAAAATAATTTTTTTTCAATGCCATATGGTTATGGGTTATTTCCCTTTAAATTCTGTTTTCAAATCTTCTTTGGTTTACTTTTCTCTTTTAAGTTTTAGAGAAATTCCCTGCTATCACTTTTTTAAAAATAATAATTTGTTACATAATCAAGAGCAAAAAAGTGTTTTTGTACAAATTTTTACATTTTTTGCAAAAATACTTTCATAAACTATACTTATTTCACAATTTAATAATAATTGTATATAAATGTATATTGTGTCATGTAGTAATATTTGTTTGCCCACAATGCAAATAACTCTCTCAGTTAATATTGAATTTGCATCTTGACTTCAATGCCCGCATAACTATATAACTGACCTGCATGGCTAAGCTATGGTGATCTTCTTGCCATTGCTGTGTCAGTGGCTGGTCCATCGTAAACTTTTCATTCAAACATCTTCTTCTCTGAAACCACTGGACAATTGGAACCAAACTTGGGCACAATGGTCCTTAGGTGGCCCCTTTTAAAAAAAAATGTCTGGCAGTCCGTATCAAATCCAAGATGGCAGGGAATGCGGTTTAACATTAGACCCTATGGGAAAGCATTCAAAGATCATCTTTCTGAAACTACTGCACCAATTGGAACCAAACTTAGTCACAATGGTCCATAGCTGGCCCCTTTTAAAAAATGTGTTCAGCAAGTCCACATCATATCCTAGATGGCCGCCAGGAGAGAACATGTTTTTAACATTGGACCCTATAGGGAAACATATTCAAAGATCTTCTCCTCTGAAAGTACATGGCCAATTGGAATCATACTTAATCACAATGGTCCTTACTTGGTCCCCTTCATAAAATGTGTCTGGATGTCCGCATAGCATCCAAGATGGCAGTCAGCGGGGAACATTGTTTAACCTTCGACCCCATGGGAAATCATTTAAAGAACTCCTCTGAAAATACTATGCCAATTGGAACCAAAGTGAGGCACAATGATCCTTTCATTGTCTTCTTCAAGAAAGGTGACAGTTGGTCTACGCCCCATCAAAAATAGCTGCCAGTGGGGAACATAGTTTACTTTTGGATCATATAGCATCAGCTAACTTCAAAATGAGACCCTTAAACAGTCAATAAACAAATTTGAAAATGAGAACCTTAAACGTTGTGATTATTTTGACTTGTTGTGTCAGCCATGACCCAGGTGAGCGATACAGGCTCTTGAGAGCCTTTTGTTCCGTAAAATTTTCAAAATTTATGCATTTTTTATTTCAAAAACTGTAATAGATAGAGGTGAAGTGTAAAATGCAAAAATGTTCAGCATATCAAGATCTACATACTCTGAAATTTTGAAGAAAATCCAACTGCCTGTGTTGTAGTTATTGACTCTTTTTCACAAAAAAAAATCAATTCCATTATAATAATTTGTTACATAATCAAGAGCAAAAAAATGTTTTTGTACAAATTTTTACATTTTTTTGCAAAAATACTTTCATAAAATATACTTATTTCACAAATTAATTATAATTGTATATTGTGACAAGTTGTATCATTTAGTTTGCCTACCATGCAATTATCTATCCCAGATAATTATTGAAGTTGCATCTTAACTTTAATTTCTGTGTAACTGTATAACTGACCTGCATGGCTATTCTGCAATAACTGTGTCAGTGGTCCGTCCATCGCAAACTTTGCATTCAAACATCTTCTTCTCTGAAACCACAGGGCCAATTGGAACCAAACTTGGGAACAATGGGCCTTAGGTGGCCTTTTAAAAAAATGTCTGGCAAGTCCGTATCATATTCAAGATGGCTGCCAGCAAGAATGAGGGTTAACATTGGACCCTGTAGGAAAGCATTCAAAGATCTCTGAAACCACTGCGCCAATTGGAACCAAACTTGGTCACAATTGTCCTTCGGTGGTCCCCTTTAAAAATTTTGTCCAGCAAGTCGGCACGTCATCCAAAATGGCCGCCAGCGGGGAACTTTGTCCAAAATTGGACAATATTGCAAAAATCTTCTCCTCTGAAAATACTGGGCCAATTGGAACCAAACTAGTCACAATGGTCCTCAGGTGGCCCCTTATAAAAAAATGTGTTCAGCAAGTCCACGTCATATCCTAGATGGCGGCCAGGAGGGAACGTGTTTTTAACATTGGACCCTATAGGGAAACATATTCAAAGATTTTCTCCTCTGAAAGTACATGGCCAATTGGAATCATGCTTATCATTATTGGAATCTGTATTGCATGGACCCGGTATATGCATGAAATCATTATGCTAAACTCCTCACAGGAAGGGATCTTGGCGGAAGCTGTATACTGAGGGTACATAACTTACTTTGTCAGTGGGTAATGGGTCTGGAGCTGGCATGTCAGTTAACTGCTAGTAGTCTCTTGTGATTTCATGTATATGTCCGTATATTTAGTTCTTTCAGTTTCATTTTTTCACAATTGACTCGGTCCTGTTGCCAACTGAATTTTACTGTTGTTACGATTGTTTTTTGATTTATCACATTGGCTGTAGGGGGAGGTTTGGGCCCAATAAAACTAGTTTAACCCCGCCAGAGCAGGTTTGCGCCTGTCCTCAGTCAGGAAATTATTTAGCCTATGTGTGTCTTGTCTTTTTTCTAGTTCGTTTACTTTATGTCTATAGGAGTCTAGGATGATGTTTATTTCTCTGAACTTGATTACTCATTATTCAGGGGCCGACTCCGACCTGCCGTTGGGTGTGGGGTTTTCTCACCGTTCATTGAAGACCTTATGGTGGCTACTCCCCTTTGGGTCGTTGTCTCTTTGACACATTCCCCGTTTCCCTTCTTTTTTCTATTAGTCACTATGGTCCTTACTTGGTCCCCTTCATAAAATGTCTGGATGTCCGCATAGCATCCAAGATGGCAGTCATTGGGGAACATTGTATAACCTTGGACCCCATGGGAAGTCATTTAAAGATCTCCTCTGAAAATACTATGCCAATTGGAACCAAAGTGAGGCACAATGATCCTGACATGGTCTTCTTCAAGAAAGGTGACAGTTGGTCTACGCCCCATCAAAAATAGCTGCCAGTGGGGAACATAGTTAATTTTGGATCATATAACATCAGCAAACTTCAAAATGAGACCCCTAAACAGTCAATAAACAAATTTGAAAATGAGAAACGTAAACGTTGTGATTATTTTGGCTTATTGTGTCAGCCATGACCCAGGTGAGCGATACAGGCTCTTGAGAGCCTCTTGTTTCATCAAATTTTAACATTACGGTACTGAGTTTGTGTAATCTGAAACTCTGACACCTTATAACTGATGCATTTGAAACTTTGCACAGTTGTTTTGAACACATTGAAGATGTGCACCTGCGCTTTTGGGGAGATTTGGATAAAAATTGTGGAATTTATCCATTGTTGAACTTAGTCATTTTTTCATTAAATTGTAACATTACAGTACTGAGTTTGTGTAATCTGAAACTCTGACTCCTTATACCTGGTGCTTTTGAAACTTTACACAGTTGTCCTTGACACATTGAAGATGTGCACCTCTCTTTTTGGTCAGATTTGAATAAAAAATGTTGAATTTATGCAGTCATTTTTTTGCATATTTTAACATTACATTGCGATTCAAAGATTAACATCTCTGACTAAATATCTTTTTAGTTCGCCTCAACGAAGTTGAGGGGGACTATTGGAGTACCCCCGGCGTCCTGGTCCGCGTCCGCGTCCACGTCTTCGTCCGCGTCCGCATTTGGGTATATATCTTAGTAACTATGCAGTGTAGGGTCATCAAACTTTGCATGCAGGTGCATCTTGGGTTAACTCACAGCCTCCAAGAAAATTGGGTCTCTCTGATCTATATTTTCCGCATGAGTGGCTTGCATTCAAATTTACATTTTAGTTCATATCTCAGTTACTATACATAGTATGAAAGGATATGGAGTAAATGAACACGAGACCATAACACATATGTTAACTCCAACTGCAATAATTTTAATGAGCTGTATGGCCATTTCGGAAATTTATTCCTCATCAGCAGCACTGGAACCCAAACAAAGGAAATCCATAATTTCAAAAATGTTTAAAATGCATAAAACCAAACGAAATCCGAATAATCAGTTATATCAAATATATATCTAACTGTGCATATGCACGCATCTCTGATGGTAGGTCAGCATCCAGGCAAAATTAGGTCACTTTGACCTATATTTTCCGCCTGAGTGACTTACATTCAAGTTTACGTCCGAGTTCAGATCTCAGTCACTGCGCATGATAGGATCATCTAACCTTGCATGTGCATGCATCTCTGATGGTAGATCAGCATCCAGGCAAAATTAGGTCACTTTGACCTATATTTTCTGCTTGAGTGACTTACATTCAAGTTTATGTTTGGGATCAGATCTCAGGTACTGTACATGGTAGGATCATCCTGCATTTGCATGTGCATGCATCTGTGATGGTAGCTCAGCATTCAGACAAAATTAGGTCACTTAAACCTACATTTTACACATGAATGACTTACATTTATGTATACATCGGAGTTCATAGCTCAGTAACTGTACATTGTTGGTTCAGGTAACCTTGCATATGCATGCAATTTTGATAGTATGTCAGCATTCAGGCAAAATATGGTTGCTGCGACAACGTGCCATAACAAGGCGAACTTTGTAATCGTTGATTACCTATGTTTAAGTTTTTAATGTTGTTTGAATACATTGGTGATGTGAACCTCCCCTTTAGGCCAGTTTTGATTAAAAAAAATGTCAAATTTATCTATTATTGAACTTGTACTTTATTCTATCATATTATATCATCATGGTACTCATGTTTTGTCCAGAGACGTTGCAGAGTTTTGAACGCATTGACCATGGGCAGCTATTCTTGAATTTTTGCATTGCTTTCATATATTTTCTCATAAAGATTCAAAGTATGTGTTTATTTGAAACTCAGGTATGGTTTTCACCCTTGCTGAAGTGATATGGACTATTTTCGTTTTATGCTTTGTTCAGCTTTGTACATTAGTCCATGGGCTAGATATGGCTACCGTGCACCCCCCTCCCCCGGACCCATCCCCATAATTTTTTTTAAAGTCTTTTATATGTCTATTTTGAGATTTTAAATGTTAACAAGCAAAATGTTGGGATGGAGCTGAGATTGAGGGGTATTTTTAACCTCGGGTAATTAAATTTTGCGTATTTCGGATTTTACACAAGTTTTGCCTTTCGTGTCTCTGGAAAGGGTATAAGATCCCTCAAAATGGCCAAAATGGGGTATCAACGGAAAGATCATGGTATTAGCTTTACAATGATACCATGGAATTGATTTTACTTTTATATATGTGTTGAGCAGAGCTAAAAGTGTAGCCCTCCCCCTACATTTTTTGGCGTAAATAGCTCAAATCTTTACTATCTCATTTGTATATTTTTCATAAGAAACCCCCAATTATCATTTATTGTATAGTTTTGTACTTAATTGTAAAGCATTCATAAGAAAATGATGCTTTTCATATATTATTTGTCTTTCATGATTAGAAAAATAATGACATAATAGGAATTATCGAAATTGTTGAATTTATTGAAATTTCTAAGTTTTTCTGGTCTCAATTATCAAGAAATGCAAATTTATGGCTCTGCTAAATATATTTTACGTTTTCCACATATAAACAATGGAAATCTAAAAAAAAATGACCCCCCCTCTTGTGTAGTTCAGCAGCTGATCGGAAATTTGAAAACTGCTGGCTGCTCTCAGTCATCATCGTCGCTTTCAATGTCATCACTGTCGTACAATGAAAACAAAACCCCTTCAAACTCATCATCTTGTTCCTCTTCCTCGTCATCGGAATCTATCTGACTTGCATTAGAATCCCCCTGCAATACGTCTGCAAGACGTTGTGGAACGAACTCACCCTCAAACCAAAGTGGTTCAAGCAACGTATCTGCAATATGCCAGCCATGTACATTTGAAGGAACTAGTATATTTGGTTTTGCAATATGTGCCGATTTCCATATACCAACTTGGTAATTTACTCTCCGGATATGTTGTTCTAGACTTTTTTTACACGGAGGTAACATGCTGATATCAACGTTACGTTTTGAATCAAACGTATTTGTGGAGGTTGACACGCACTTGAGACGAATATTGTTGTGTCGCAAATCATTCACTGACGTAAATCTGGGCATTCCGTAAAGAGCACAAGTGAATATTTCAAGTTCACTAAGAAGTTCAGATGTTATCTCCCAGGAATCGCCTAATTTTGAAACCATGGTTAGAGGAATGCCTGGCTTTTTTTCATTACTTTAATGGGCTTAACCTTGCCGATTCCCTTGAAAGCACTTGTACTATCAAATCGTGTGAATGCGTGTAATCCCATTAGGGCAGTGCAGTATTCTTGACCAAAGCTTTCAGCGAGATGTGTAATATTAATCAGTCTCTTTCTGTTTCCTTTGCCAGTATCGAATAATATAGTAATGCCCCGCATGCTCAGGGCATAATGAAGACAAATGAAAAATATATCACTATCTGGACATTTGATTCTGACATACTACCTGCGTAAGTATCTGGCAACATATCAGCGAATTCCAGCGTGATCTTCACGAACTGTGCTCTTTCGTGAGCAGTGCGAACCCATCTTTGATATGAATCGTAATTGCTCAAAAGACTAGACAAACCAGCACTTCCACCTCCGGCTCCGCCATGAGATTTTGAGTGCCTCATAAAAGTTTCCTCAATAGTTTTATCTACAGCACAACGATTACCAGGAATGAAGGATCTTGCTACACTAATAGCACCTCTTTTCAACAAATCAGTTGCACCTGGATGTGATTCATCAAGGTTGGCCAAAAATACAGAGAAAACGTCAAATATCTTGCATAATTTTGTCCACCAAAACTAAAAAACAAAGCAGCCATCATGAAAAGGCACCTAGAGTACAACAAAAAATCATTTGTTT
>MJUU01070535.1:0-15139 GCA_002080025.1 Modiolus philippinarum
TCATAGCACCTCGACAGCACCTCGACAAATACGAGATGAGATATAGTACTACTACAATAGCACCTCGACAGGCACCTCGACAAATAAGACTTGAAAACCACATATATACTACTTATGTTTTTATAAGAAAACGTAATACATTCTTGAAAAACTAACAAATTCTCCAAGTTTCATGAAATAACTTTTTCAAAGATCTTTTTTATGTTTTTAAATTGAAGTTCTTTATCATTGCAATAAATATAAAAAGTTTGGAAAAAATGTGTGTCTGCTTATAGTAAAAAATATGCCCTTGAATTCTGGTAGATGGCTATTTCTCATATAATTCTATTGTAAATAAAAAAAAAACAAAACAAAAAAAAACAAAACAAAAAAAAACAGAAAAAAAAACAAAAACAAAACAAAACAAAGCAAAACAAACAAACAAATTCGACCAATCTTTAGAACTCTGTATCTTTTTTGACATATCCGTGATCCCAATTTTTTTTTTTAGCATATTGCTCAAAATTTCACTGTACAAATTAAAAAAAAATCTTATGTCAGATACCAAGACACCCCAACTACCTCTGTTAAGTATGATGGCATTGTAGATTGATTGATTATTTTTCACAAGGAATTTTTTTCTAATTTTCTCTTTATTCAGTCGTCTTACATAGTATGATAGTTTGGTAAAGGCATTATACCAGATACATTTTTAAATTGACTTTTTTACATTCATGACATGATCCATCACTGAGGTAGTTTAAATTCTATCATCAGCTGATCATGCAACTTTGTTAACTATTTTTTTTCAGTGGCCTTAACAGCTCTCTGGGTGCTGTCAGTGAATGCACGCATGTGATCACACATTACAGTCGGCTTGTTTTTTAACACTTAAAGAACTAAATCACGATATAAATAGAGACGACCTTGGAAAACAACGTGTCCCGGAAATTTTGCATGCTTATTCCGTTACTTCAACTTGACCTGAAATGAACCGGAAGTGTTATATTAAAGTGCAAAATCTTGCTTTCCCCACACACTGCCACCCAACAGTGTGCCACCAGACTTCTGCAGAAAAAATGGATGATGAACCGTCTGACCAAGAGAAATCCAACGACAGAAAAAAGAATAATATTGTCAGTTCATGCATGGAAGATTGGGAAGAACTTGAAAAGGAATACATGCAACTGGAGGTAAACATTTTTGTGTGTTGACATTAACATGTGTCGATTGCATCAATACATTGTATGCTATACAACACATCATTAAAAAATGAATATAAATGATTTATACGAATATCAACCTATTTTATGCTAAGGTTGCAATAATTAATAAAAAACAGCTGATAAAGGTCAAGGTCTTATAAATACTGTCGATTACATTGTATGCAGGGTCATTGTATCATGAACCGTTCATGTCTAGTGGGAGAGCTTGGGTTGAATATTTTTCTTCAAACAAGTGCTTGTTACAAAGCTTTCAGAATTTGAACTTTTGCGCAGTCCAGAATGCGCATCAACTATCAATCATTCTTAATGTACAATGTACATCACGTCTAAAATAAGAATAAGAAGAATATTCATTTTCCAATTATAGGGCCCATAAGGGCATACAAATCAAAATTTCAAACATGTAACATGACAAATACAACTGATTGCTTTAAAAAACATAATTTCCTGTTTTAAGAGTAACGTCAACTAATTAATTACCACAGGACAATGCAGGATGCACATACATTTTTAAAGATATGGCGACCATTTGATTTTCCTGGGGGCTATGGCAATTTAATAGCTAAATAATTTAATCTTGGAGAGTTGTTAACCCTCCTGGTCTCACGGTGAGGCCACCGGTTTCGGAAACCAGTCTCACATCTACTGATATGCCTATTAAAGCTCCCGATATGAAAATTTTCTCTCAAATATATTTTTCCGATAGACTGGAAGTAAATATTGGCTGTTCCAATCATACCCAGGAAAGTAAACAAAGGTTGTTCCATTCATATTCCGCCTGAAACGAAATCATGCGATATTTGAAGTGAACTCAAATCAGCTGATTTGAATATGTGTATTGACGACAAAATGGCATCACCTCTGCAAAAAAGGAAGAGATATAATTCAAAATTCCAAAATGAATGGATAAAAGAGATGGACTTTTTGAGAAAGATTTCCATTACTACATGTACTACACAAAGTTTTAATTCCATTACACTCTATATCTAATTCTAATGCAGATAGTGAGAGAGTATTCAGTTGTGTCAGGAAAGTACATACAATATTTAGGTCTCAATTGCAAAATGACACAGTTTATAAACTACTGGCTACCAAACTTAACATTGATGATAATGTTACAGATATAAACCATGTGTACATGTTATGAGTAAAGAGAACAAAGCTGTAAAGCTTTATCCAGGGATGGGGTAATTGTAATGTGTAATTGTAATTAATTACAAATTTTGATGTAATTGTAAGTAATGTGTAATTGACAAAAATTTGAATTACATGTAACTGTCATTTAATTAATTACTTACCAAAAAGGGTTGTAATTTCAATCACTTTTCCAATTACATTCAATTACAAATACATGCTAAAAGAAATTGAATGGAATATGGCTGCCTCCTTATGAGTATTCAAGAAAGTTTAGATAGTTCTTTACACAAAATATTATTATTGCATGGTATTTTTAATATACAAGAATAGGCACTTTTTCTTTCTTGTTTTCAGATGTGGACATTGTGCAAATTGCTGTTTCCTCTGATGTATTTTTTTCTCATTTTTTATATGTTTTAATAGAATAACTCTTGATAATTAATGTTTGAAATACAAATTGAATTTAAAATTATTGTTGTATAAGCAGTTAAAAATACGTTTATTGAATTTTACAGCAATATGGCTTCTAATCAGTTGTTTGTCATATTTACTTTTGTGTCAGTGATTAACAAGACTTGTTTAGTGTCCAATTGGCATGATTAGTGCCTTTAGGCATTATAATCAACCTTTTAAATACATGTACATGTACAAAGTCTAAAATTTTAATGATTTTTAACATTTATTATAAACTGTTTATTATCTGTCATCAATGTACTCATGAAACAGTAATATTTTGATAAAATGTTGTTGTACTCAAAATAAAAAAAAATAAATCTTTGACATAAAATTGTTTTAGAATTTTAATTTATTTTATTCATGTTAACATGTCATTTTAATTGAATTTTAAAAAATTAAATAGTGAATATACAACAGGTAAATATTAGATACAAGTTAGAAACAAACTTTAATTGTTAAAACAACACAGTTCACTTTATTTTTGCCTACAGTTTAAAGTTGGCAAACGAGGATGACACCCATCTAATTAAATGAATGTTCTGTTGATGTGTTTAAACTGTCTGCTGAGCTTTCATAAATATTTTACTCGCACATTCACGTAATAGTTATACATGAAAGTTAGATACATGTCAGCTGCCTGCAAAATGAGGGAATTCAAAATAACTCAAAATATTACTGAGGGCTGTTCCAGAATATTCGTTCTGGTGCCCTTTGAAGGCACTTTAAATTGATCGCTGTGGGTTGTTGTGTTTATTACTTTTGCATAAAATCTTATCTGGAAACGCTCCCGACTATTTGGTTGAAGAAATTCTGTCGTATACTAATGCAAATAGTCAATATGAACTACGCTCTCATAGGGTATTTACTCCGCCTAATTGTAGAACAGAATATTATAAGAATAGTTTTATTCCCCATACACTGGAAAAATGGAATTTACTTGATGAAGATTTAAAGAATATCCCAAGTTATGTTACATTCAAAAGAAGGTTGAACGAGGATATTAATCCAAGTTCATCCTTCTTTTCTGCAGGTGACCGTAAATTAAATATTATTCATTGTCAATTAAGAAATGAAGTTAGTGATTTAAATCATCACCTTGTTCTGAGCCACTTGTCTGACAGCTCTATGTGCACCTGTGGAGACCAGGTAGAGGACAATTTCCATTATTTTTATGTCTGTCCTCAATATATACGACAGCGATATGAATTATTTCATAAATTGAGAAAATTTCAAAACATTGATCTTGATGTCCTACTGAATGGTACCTTGAATCTTGATAATAAAGATAATTTAGAAATATTTTCATGCGTTCAAAAATATATACAGGATACCAAGAGATTTCAATAAAATCTCAAATAATAATATATTTAGATATTTTTCTTAATAAACTTAACAAATTTTCATAATACTTTATCATTGACCAACAACAAGAATACACATTTATTTTTTTTTTTCTCTAAATCTTGATAGTATTCATTACTATACATGGTGTTTGTTTCCCTTATTTTATTAGTACATCTTTTTTTTCTTCTTCTCATTGATCCATAGATTTATCTATTTTTCTTTTTCTCCAAAACTTATCTAATTATATCTTTACTTTATTTAATAACTTATTTGTTAATTTATTATTCTTTATTATTATAAACATATCATTTATAAACTGATATAAACATGATAAATTAAGGAAAGATGGTAATCATCTGAAATTATTTGTTGGTCAGTAAAATTATGCAAAAGTTTAATGGTATTTTATAATGGAATTCACCTTCCTGCTTTTCCCGATTGGTGTCGCTGCTGCACTATCAGGTAGTTCGCGGGAAAACTGGTAATTCACGCATGTTCAAAAATTGTTCCTTGTGCGTGAATTTTCCCAGTATCACGACGTCACTGAACAAAACCTGATAGTGCAGTTAAAAATATGGGTTAAAATATGGAAGGTGCATTCCATTGGATTGAGTTGTATTACAGTGGTCCTGTTTATTATAAATGTAAATAATAAATAAATGTAAACATTTTCCTAAGTTTTAGAAAATACACTCTGAAGTATAATAATATATTTCCTGGTCTTAATCTATTTTATCTATTTATAATTTAATGTACATATTTTGTTATCCATTGTCCATCTTGTTGGGAGAGGATCAATATAGGCATAGCCTCCTATCCAATCCCTTTGTTTGTATTACATGTATATGAACAATAAAATATTTTGAACTGAATTGAATTGGTTGTGTTTTCATCATCTTTTTGTATTGCATATATGGAGAGGAATTCTATGGGTGTTGGGGGTCTATAAAAAGTGTCTTCAAAAACCCCCATGTCAATTTTTCTGGAACAGTCCTGAGTTAACCTGACAGTTAGTTGATAACCATCCCACAGTAGAGAATATATAAAATTTTGTGTCTGATATGTTTAGGCTAGAGGACAATACATTTGAACGTTTGATGAAGTTAAAGTTTATCAGTAATCACATTGGTCAACTTTTTTGGTAGTTTAATAATTTTGCAAAAATAGGTATGTAATGCTTTCCTTCATGGCTCTTAGAGTACTTTTCATTTGATAGCATGATAAATAACTTTTGAAATAAATAATAAAAACAAAATGTTGGCTTCAAATGTAATTTGTAATTTAATTAATTACATTTGCAAAGTAATTGTAATTTAATTAATTACATTCCAAAATCCTTGTAATTGTAATTTAATTGAGCATTTTTGGAAAGTAATTGTAATTTAATTAATTTCTTTTCAATGTAATTGACCCCATCCCTGGCTTTATCTTGACGAACAGAACTCTAAGTGATATTATTTAATGGTGCTCAATTAATTGTATACTGAATGATCGTGCTCAATTATTTTTTTGTGTGTCTTGCATAAAGTTGAAGTAAAGTATGATTTTTCTTTTTATTTCTAGTTGCGCGTCACATGCAAAAAAAGGTCAATAAAAATGCTCACTGGGAGCTCACTGAGAGGTCTTCCTAAAGGTTAACATGTCTGATCTTGGTGCTAGTGAAAATAAATATTCTAATCCTACTTGTCATAAAAACATAATATAATTTAATTTTGTTTTAAACAAAAAATAAAAAAAAAAATTTGGCGAATTATAAAGAATATGGTGGAAAAAAATTTGTTATAAGACCGCAACAACTTTGAGGTGGTGTAATGGTATGGTGCTGTTGTTGTCATCGTTGTCGTATGTATTGGAATTTTTCATTCCTGGAGGTGAAATACAATTTTTTACCAACAGTTTTAATACTTTGATGCATTTAATTTTTAAATTTGATGTCTCCAAGGCCTTCGATATGGTATGGCATGATGGTCTTCTTTTTAAACTTCGAAAATATGGTATAAGTGGTAATTTACTTAATTGGTTTAAAAACTATTTATCTGATAGGAAACAGAGAGTTCATATTGATGGCTCCTATTCGACTTGGAAAACTATAAATGCAGGAGTCCCTCAAGGATCTATCCTTGGACCTTATCTCTTCATATTGTTTGTAAACGATATAACTGATGTGGTTACTAATAATATAAAACTCTTTGCAGATGACACTTCACTGTATTGTATTGTCGATGACCATGTAACCGCAGCTGAATCCATGAATAGTGATTTGAATGAACTGCATGAATGGGCTACTAACTGGGGCATAAAATTTAATGCATCAAAAACTAAGTCAATGTTATTTACTAGAAAGCAACATGTTAATAATATCCCAACCCTGTTTCTGAATAATACTCCACTGGTGAATACATCAAACCATAAACATCTTGGACTTAACTTTAATACTAAAGGCTCACATCAATGAAATATATTCTAAAGCTTGTTCTAGGTTAAATGTTCTAAGATTATTGAAGTATAACCTTGATAGGAAGTCCCTTGAAAAAATATATATTGGATTTATAAGGCCAATTCTAGAATATGGCAATATTGTTTGGGACAATTGCACCCAGCAAGAAGCTGATTTGATTGAATCTGTTCAATATGAAGCTGCCAGGATTGTAACTGGTTTACGTAAAGGTACTTCTAAATTAAAATTATACCATGAACTTGGATGGGACTCATTGCAAAATAGAGGTAATAAACAAAAACTACTTTTTATACATAAAGCATTGCATGTGTACCTTCCAAGCTATATATCTAATTTTGTGACGTCTCATATAAATGTCTCAGAAAACCACCCTCTCAGAAATCTCAAGATTTTTTAACATTCCCCAAAGCTGTACAGAGTCTTATAAAGAGTTTTTTACCAAGTGCACTTAATGCCTGGAACAATCTAGACAGTGAAGTGCAAAATATTACCCCCATATCTATATTTAAGAAAAAATTAAATTATGATATACAAAAACCACCGGAACATTTTAATCTTGGTGACCGAAAAAATAATATCACTTAATTACTGTCAACTTCAAAATGAGGTAAGTGATCTCAATCAGCATTTATTACAGTCACACTTGTCTGCGAGCTCAAAATGTGCATGTGGTGCCGACACTGAGGATAATTATCATTATTTATTTATTTGTCCTCTTTATATGTTAGAGCACATAGAGCACAGTTGCTTAATGAATTAAATAACCTACAAGTTCCCTTAGATACAAATTCCCTTTTAGGTAATAACTAGAACTCTGCAGAATTAAACTCCAAAATAACGAATTTAGTCATAGATTATATAAAAAATACTGGAAGGTTCAATTAGATGCCTATCTGTTGTATTTATATGCATACACATGCAATTTGCATTTATAAATGATTTTATAATATTTATATGCATACACATGCAATTTGCATTTATAAATGATTTTATAATATGATTTATCTATGGATGTTTATTATATGTGAACATGTATGTATATTGGGTTTTATAGATATATCTGTATTGGTAATATTGAAATGTAGTATTTCAGCATATCTACTATTTGATTATATAGATACCATGCTGTGTCATCCTCCCATTTATTTAATTTTGTTCTTCTTTTATTTATTTTTCTTCTCCAAATTTATATTTTGTATCAATAACTTTAATTTATTTTATTTTTTTTTTCTGTCTCACTTTCTTAATTCTAATCTCTACTACCAGTAAGATCTTTCTTCCGTTGCTTAATATATACAATGTATGTCTTAAAAAACCATTGGATAATAATCTAAACATTCATTAACATAATTTCTGATAATAAGATGGTCCTGTTTATAATTTTTCACTCTTTATTACTACTAGATAATACCTTATATTAACAAATGATCCTCTTATATGATAGACCGTAATGTGTAAAAAGTGAAATACGCTTTCTTTTTTTTTTCTATCTTGCTTCTATCACAAAACAAACTGCTTCTTATATACTTTTGATTGTGTATATTGTATAATATGTGATCATTATTTATATATATTCATTTAAATTGTTCCATTTGTACCATTTAGTTGTGGGAGAGGATGTATATAGGCCTAGCCTGTTGTCAAATCCCATTGATTACTTAATCAATAAAATTATTTGAATTGAAATTGAATTTTAAATGTTATGCCATTATTTGTATGCCAGATTATGCCAGTATTTGTATGCCAGATTATGTCAGTATTTGTATGCCAGATTATGTCAGTATTTGTATGCCAGATCCTTTCATTCTTTAAACACGTTTTACTACAGGAAGACCATGAATTATACAAAAAGAAGCTGGAAGACCTTGCCTTATTACAGAAGAAGAGCCTCAATGGAGTTGCTCACCAGAGATACAGGCTTAAAAAACTTCAAGAATCTCTAAAAAGGTATTTATGGTGAAAAATCTGACTCCTTAGTATTTCAATATCCTTTCAAATGGGACACGTGAATTTTTTATTCCAAAGACAGCTTTTAAATGCTTTCTAAATTTTAGTTTTCCATCATCCTGAATAATTTAGCACATATCCCACAGTGCATCAGATTAGCCAAGTTCCAGGAAATTTACACTTACAGTTAAACCTGTCTATAGTGACCTTTCAAGGGACAAAGATAAAAAGGTCACTATAGACAGGTGGTCTTTATATACAGGTCCAAGCCATCCTCAAGATTAAAAACATCAACTACCTTAATGAATTGTTTTTTGAAAGTCACTAACAAAAGCAAGTGCTAGCTCCTTGAGCGTGGGACCTGTATAATTCATTCGTCGATTCGTGGCTTCTTTAAACTATTCCCCATAAAGATCGTTTTTGTCTTCATTCCCGGTGACGCGTCTCATACGTTTTTGCGATTCAGGGGCATTGTTCCGAAAGTCATTGAACACCTCTGTCAGCCTTTCTTTTACGTAAATTATGTATCTGGGTCTTCCCAATCCCAAAAATTTCGGCCACTTTCCAATGTCTAAAACTTTTATCGCTTCCACTTTTGAATTTAAAACGCCATCTTTTGAATTTGATTTTTCCTAGCAATTATGTTAACATTAATCATTCATGAATGAAAATTATTTTTATGTCATTGATTTTCATTGGCCAATTCTGAAATCTCACACCTACCATGAAATCTCCATGTTAACGATATCAGCTGATTGAAATCTAGCTAAAAACGTATCTGACAAATGCGAAAAAATATCAACATCCGGTTTTTGTGGAGCATCGAAAGTCGCTATGTACAGGATTTCAGAGTCGTGCGGGCGGTTTTTTAAAGTCGTAAGTCGCGTTAGACAGGTTGTCGTTATAGAGAGGTAATCAGAGTGGGAATTTTCTCGGGAGGTATGAAAAAGGTCGCTATGCGCAGTTTGTCGTTATAGACAGGGAGTCGCTAGTACAGGTTTGACTGTATTTACCTGACAAATGCATGATATGTATGGATTTAAAAGAAAAATCATTTGGCATGTTTTATGCTGAATTTTGAGAACTAATAATTATATATTCTCAGGACGTGCAAGCAAAATAAATTTTGCTCATGTTAAAGAAAATTTTACCATCTGCACAAAAAGCAAAACCAAGACATAAGTCTTACCTCTAAAAATATGTGCTTGCTGCATCCAGCTGAACTTGTTCTCTATGACAATTGACATGTCTCCTCTTTAATGAACATTAAATAATCTTCTCTGTTATGATAGTACATACCTGTATATATACTGTATGCAACTGTATATTTGTATTTGTTATTATATAATATATGCATTTATGACTATGAGCAATTTATTTGCTTAAAGCTAATAAAAAATATGAATTGAATGACAAGTCGGTGAAGCAAAAGCAGGACAAACATTTTAAATACTGTATAATCACTTAGTTTTATTGGGATTAAGTTGTTGATATAAGCTTTAAAACTGTCTCAAGGAGTCATATATATAGTAACTGCTATTCCTGGAATTAAATTTGTGGGGATTTAATTTTGTTCAAACGCTTACCCACAAAATAAACAAAACCCAATGACTACAGTGCGTGGCCATAATACAGTACGCACCGGAAATTTTCCCTGTGCATTTCATGCAAAAACAGCCGATGTTAAAAAAATTCTCAAGACTCTATTTCCAGTCCATTTTTTATGATTTGTGCACAGTTTAAAAGAGGGTGACAAACAGCTTCTTCCTGTAATTTTGAAATAATTTTGTACCAAGTATTTTGATTTTTGTCAAAGTTTACACACAGGCCGAAAATTTTGGAGATATAATTTACCAAAGATAAATAGCAAATTTTGATTTGAAATTTTTGCATTTGTGTTTATATTGTGTGGTAGTGGAAACTATTGTTCATTAAATTTTCCTTACTTATCGGAAAAATATGTACATCAAGCTCTTTTTAACGGTACAATAATCATGATGATGAAATTACGAGAAGAGATGAATTCTAGATAATTTTTTGCACATCGGTCTTTTTTATATGAAATGTGCGGAGAAATGTTCAACTGCGTATTGTACTATGGCCATGCACTGTATTTCTTCTTTTTAGGTAGTAATAGCAATTCAGTTGTACAGCATTATATTTAGTGTAAATGCCAAAATTTAGTCATTTATGAGTTATCCGTAGGAAGACACACAAACAATGGAAGAACTTGTTATTTTTAATTCAGGGCTGGTAAAACTGATGATCCACAAGTAAAAGCAACAGAAAAAGAATTATATCAGAAAATTCTAGATCATAAAAATTCTCTCCGAGACATGGAGGATGTTTTACCACATAAAAATGGGTAAGAATATTTATATATATGAAACATTCTTTAGTGATCACTTCTCACTTACGTGTACTTAGAGACTTGGAAAACATTTTTCCACAAATAAAATTGTCAAATGAAAGTATCTCATCTACTTTTTCTTAAACATTGCTAAAACTAAAACAGCAGGAGATTTTGTGTCACCTGCTCTAATTAAGAATTCTAACATGGGTCTTGTTAATCTTAAACCAGTATAATACTCGACAACCATATATTTTGCACATGCGCAAATGGTATCGCAATACAAGTAAACGGGATGAAAAACAACAATGCTTTTAATTTTGTTTGTCTCAGTTTATGAAGGAAATAAAGGTTAAGAACATGTTTTGACTAAGGTAAAATAAGTGAGAACCGAACTGCAATCAAAAGAACCAACAATCCATGGACAATGGCAAAATCAGACACAATAAGAAACAAGGGCACCACTTGAGTACTGCACAAAAAAGAAAAGTGAAGACACACATACAGATGAACAACACGGACAAATCATGCCATACAGACAGGTAAATGTGTATTGTTTTGCTTTGGATTTGAATTTTGAACTTGCATCTGTTTGAAAACATTAGATTGTGTATTGTGACATCATAGACACAGACACCAATGGAGGCAGGAAATCCAACTTCTCTTAGGTCGCTTCAGAATGGAAAATTCCATTTTCTATCATATTAGAATCGAAATTATTTATGGCAGGTATATGGTTATTGTCATTTAACCACGGGCTGAGCCTTTATATTCGTAAATATAACCCCTCGCTAACGCTCTGGGATAAATTTGAATATAAAGGCCCAGCCCGTGGTTAAATTTCCAATAACCATATACCTGCCATGAATTATTTCTTAAATATACTATATGCAAAAGGTGTTATATTGGTATTATACATGTACTTGTATGCAAAAGGTGTTATATTGGTATTTTACCATGGATCTATTTACAATGCTAAATCATAACCCCACATTAGAATCAGAGTGGTCATATTAACTATCATCATCATCTTATGTTTCTTGGCTTAATTATCCATTTCTGGACGGTGATGTTCCATTAGCGCTGTCATATGGTGTTTACATATCCCAACTTGTTCGATTTGCTCGAGTGTGTAATAAAGTTTGCGATTTTAATGAACGGAATCATTTCATAACTGAAAAACTATTACATCAAGGTTTTCGTTATCATAAACTAGTTAAAACCTTTACTAAATTTTATCATCGATATAAAGACTTAGTTCGTAAATACAATGCAACCTGTAAACATCTTATCAAGGCTGGCATTTCACACCCCTTATTTTATGGTAATGTTTTACATAAAAGTAAAAAATACTTACACTCGCCTAACAAACTTATAAAACCTTTAAATCGTCTAATTCATAAGGGTTATAATTACGGTATTGTCGTCAAGTCATTACGTATGGCCTTCTTTGGTATTTACATTGATTTTTTGATAGGGTCTTTGCATTTTAACTAAACACATTCTAAATTTCTAAAATCAGTATTGCATGAACACGGGTTATGTATTCCGGTATATACATGAAATCATTATGCTAAACTCCTCACAAGAAGGGATCTTGATGGAGGCTGTATACTGGGGGTGCATAACTTGATTTGTCAGTTGGTAATGGGTCTGGAGCTGGCATGTCAGTTGACTGCTGGTAGTCTCTTGTGATTTCATGTTTATGTCCGTATATTTAGTTCTTTCAGTTTCATTTTTCACGGTTGACTCAGTCCTGTTGCCAACTGAATTTTGCTGTTGTTACGATCGTTTTTTTATTTATCACATTGGCTATAGGGGGAAGGTTTGGGCCCAGTGAAACTAGTTTAACCCCTCTGCGGCGGGTTTGCGCCTGTCCTAAGTCAGGAAATTTGTTGGGCCTTTGTGTGTCTTGTCTGTTTTCTAGTAAGTTCACTTTATGTCTATGGGAGTCTAGGAAGATGCTTATTTCGCTGAACTTGATTACTCTTTTATTTAGGGGCCAACTCCGACCTACCGTTGGGTGTGGGGTTTCCTCACCGTTCGGTGGCTTTGAGTTGTTATTGCTCCCCTTAGGGTCGTTGTCTCTTTGACACATTCCCCGTTTCCCTTCTTTTTCTTATTTGATTCCTCAAGAACAGTAAGTCAGATTCCAATCAGGCTGACGATATTTTATTCATATGATTCTACATGTATATATATTTCTGTAATGATTTGTCAAATTTAAACTGGTTCTGACAGGTTCAATAAATTTTCATATTCAATAAATGTTAAATGAAGCCTGTGCTATTTCCTACCAAATCAATTTGGAAAACAATTCTTGATGTTTATCATTAGAGAAAAAGATTTTGCTACTTTATTCTGATAATGACCATATTTTATCAACTCTGGGTGGTTACATACAAAGATCTTAAAAGAGCTCAGCAAGCGTCCCGCTTGAAATTTAAAAAAAAAAAATTACTGTGAAAGTACTATTGTTCGTGGGGTACCAATTTTAGTTGATTTCGTGGTTTAGTGAAACCATGAAATTTGATACCCAACGAAATTTAAATCTCCCGTTGATTTGTACATTTGGAAAGTCTCAAACCACAAATTTAAGAACCCTAGAACTGCTGACTTTTCCGTAATCCACGAAAATTGGCATCCACGAATAAAAGTATGTTCACAGTATTTCAAGTGGATAAAATATGTTAATGAACAAGATCTTATGGTGTAATCTATGAATATCATATAATTATATATGTGATTTTTTTTTTGAATTTCAGAATATATCTCAGTATAATTCTGGGACAAGTCAGTGTATCACTGCTGAACAAAGCTGACAAGTAAGTTAGACAATTTCGTGTACAGACAGTGTATAGGTTTAGTATGACTGAAACTGAAAACAAGAAAAATATTTTTTTCTCAATTTAAATTTTACATAGTACTGCATTTATTTTTATAAATCATCTGTGATGTTACACTGGTTCTCAGCACTGAATTCTGATTATAACGACAAAGTATTCCCATGCAATGTTGGATGCAGCGATGATGACCTTGCAGAATCTCTGTCAAAGAAATGCTTGAAATCAAGTCGTGCTATATTACTTGCAAACGCTTCAGAGACATTGTGTGTAAACATATGCCAAAGTTGGAAAAACTACATTCTTTTCTGGACTTGTAGGAAATAATAATAGATTGTCGCAAAAAATAAAATAATTGATCCATTTTCGGATAAAATCGACAATTTAAAAATTACTTCATTTCTCTGTCTTTCTTCAAGGGGACCAAGTATTAAGAATTATCATGAAATGCTCAAAAAGGCACAAGACTGAAAGGTGATAAAATGAGGTATTTGAAATATAAGAATTTTGTTATTAACGGATTCTACCACGAATATATGCCTCTATAACAATGTATGCCAAAGGTCTTTGAAAGGCAGTGTGTTAGATTATCAATATTTTTCTAACTTGTCACCTAAACAATGTTAAATTACAAGAGAAAAAAACTCGAGAGATAATAAAAAAATCAATAATGTATTTCTATTATCATTTTACAGTGTAGCATGAGAAATTTACAGGATACAGTAGAGCCAGAGAAACCATGATAAATCACAATGATAGACATGTCACTTTTAATTTTCAAATAAATAAATCTTTTTCCTAATTGAACTATCCACACACTTTCTTTTGTATTGTCAAGTGGTAGACTGCATCAATTTGAATGCAAATAAAAGCATGTATATGGGTCACACAGGAAATAAGATATACACATTTCACTAAGCAGAGTGATACGTCTATCGCACAGTGATTTATGAAGGTAAGTCTCTAGCTGTACTGTATCATATTTGTATATGGAGTAATGTCCTAGTCTTGTTTATATTTATTGATCAAAAATAGCTAATAAATCCATGTTAATAACACTTGCACAAGTAAAGTTAACCTTAGATTGCTTGATCACCCAAGGGACAGATGAAAACAGCGTGAGCTAGAGGAGTGTTCAAGCCATTGAGTTTGAACCAGGTTCGTTTAACCCTACCACTACCTTTACTAGTGCTGATACTTAGTCTGGATGTCCTGAGTTCTAATCGTTGTTTACATATTTGTGTTATTCCTGTGTAATTCCCTAGCAGATTGTGGCATGTTATTATTGTTGTTTACGTTTGTCTTTTGTCTTATTTGTGTTATTCCTGTGTAGTTCCCTAGCAGATTGTGGCATGTTATTATCGTTGTTTACGTTTGTCTTTTGTCTTATTTGTGTTAT
>MJUU01070535.1:37943-55531 GCA_002080025.1 Modiolus philippinarum
TAGGCTAAAAAGGTTTCCCCAACATTTTCCCTATTGAGTAGCAAAATATCTCTCTGATAAATAGTTCTAATGAGTCTATGTCATATCAAAGGATTTCTCTGTGCCTTCCTCTTATTTTAAGTTGCCTCAAAGTTACGGTGGACTATTGGAGTACCCCCATGGTAGGTTTCTACGTCTGTAACTGTGCAGGGTAGGATCATCAACTAGAAGCGGGGGGTATAAATTTGTGGCCCATCAGGCCACAGTTACATCTAGTTTAATTTGTTTCTTTGCATATTCAACATTTATCACTAAGAAATGTCTTTTTTTATTTCCTCAGTTTTTCCAGATGTATAATGCGTATGTCCTGTTCCAGTTGTCATGGTTACCAGAAACCCAAGAATGGCAGGTAAGTATCTTATTGTTATGGTCTACCGACCCAAGTTTACATCCTGTTAATCAAGAATTTATTTGAATGTGTCATGTGACTTTTTTGAAATTATCGCAATGTAATTAAATTTGCATGTCCTATTGCTCTCAATTGATGAAAGTGAAAAAAAATTGGTTAGTTCATATGTACATGTCCATCTAATCTCTTAAACAAGACTCAAATGTCTGTATACTATCATCCTTGTACTTTGGAATAATTTAAAATTAAATACCAGCAATGCAGAGGGTGAAAGTTTTTACAAGGTCAAATCTGTCCTATAATATGTAAATTTAAAAAAAAATTGAAAAATAATTTTAGAATTTTCTTAAAGCATGAAATTTTTTATGTTTTAGTGAGTTCCTTTTATGGTTGTACGGGAGTGAAAAAAAATCTGTCAGATAGAATTTTTTATATTTTCATGACTTACACTTTCCAATTAGAGCATATGTAAAATGAAATAGAAATGGGGGTCATTGGCCATATAAATCCAAAATCTCATGTAAAAATTGGCTATTTTATTTTGTCATCTAAATGTTTTTGTATCAGAATGTTTGGATCAAAGGTTGCAGCCAATATTATCTAGAATTATGAGTAAAATTGTTTTTTCCTGATGATAATGATTACTATGATCAATTAAACGAGCATTTACATATATTTTACTGAAATATTTTTGAGCTTAATACTTTTGATTTTGAATTTTTAGCATTTTTAGAATATATCAAATCAACGTCAAATTGAAATTTAAGTCAGATTTCCACTCTTCTAGAGCCTCAACATTTACAGATTTCGTTATCCTACATGCAGAAGTTGCTTATGGCTTTTTCCAGAAGTAATTGTTAGGGGTGGAGGGCATTTCAATACAAACTTGATTGGTAGTAGGGTATATCGAAACTTGCACCTGAGAAAGATAGAAAAGAAATGAAGCATGGTGGGTCCTTTTTTAAAAGTGCTGTCCTATCCCCCTACCCATTTATTTTTGGAAGCTCTAGTTCTAAATAGGTGAACCTGAAAAAAGAAACGGAAAAACAAAAAAATTGCTGTAAATCATTCAGGTTTCTTGGTATTTGCCGTTGGCTGATATTATATTCTTCGTTTTTTCCCTTGTGCCCTTGTCTGTGTATGGAATCTTTATTTTTCCAGGTATGTACCCTTGTCTGTGTATGGAATCTTTATTTTTCCAGGTATGTGCCCTTGTCTGTGTATGGAATCTTTATTTTTCCAGGTATGTACCCTTGTCTGTGTATGGAATCTTTATTTTTCCAGGTATTTGCCCTTGTCTGTGTATGGAATCTTCATTTTTCCAGGTATGTACCCTTGTCTGTGTATGGAATCTTTATTTTTCCAGGTATGTACCCTTGTCTGTGTATGGAATCTTTATTTTTCCTATGTACCCTTGTCTGTGTATGGAATCTTTATTTTTCCAGGTATGTACCCTTGTCTGTGTATGGAATCTTTATTTTTATTTTTCCAGGTATGTACCCTTGTCTGTGTATGGAATATTTATTTTTCCAGGTATGTGCCCTTGTCTGTATATTGAATTTTTATTTTTCCAGGTTGATGTTCTTGCCTGTATATGGAATCTTTATTTTTCGAGGTATTTTCCCATGCTTGTGTATTGAATTTTTATTATCTAGCCTTCGACAATAGTCAAAAAAGCGAGACTTAGGTATGGTGATTCCGGCGGCGGTGGCAGCGTCCACAATTGTTTAAGTTTTTTCTTGGGTCTGTTTAACACCAACCACCTATGCTAGCCTATTGATATTTGGTATGCAGTTGCATTAGCATCAGAACAGCTCAGTTTCAGTGGCCTTTTATGTCTATGCCCCTGCAGTCATGCTCCATTGACTTCGAAATTTTGAATTGTTTTTTTTTCAAATGTTCAAGTTTCTTGTTTCTGTTTAACATCAAGCATCTGTGCTAGCCTATTGATATTTGGTATGCAGTTGCACTAGCATCAGTACAGATCAGTTTCATTGGAGTTTTATGTCTATGCCCCGGCAGTCATGCTCCACTGACTTTGAATTTTGCACTTTTTATCAATGTTTAAGTTTTTTCTTGTGTTTGTTTAGCATCAACCACTCATAGTAGCCCATTGATCTTGGTATGCAGTTACATTATCATGATTAAGATCAGTTTCTGTTTATTTCTATGACCCTGCAGTCTTAGAAATTTTGCAGCCACTTGATATTTGACATGCAGTTGCATCCTGTGGATTATACACATTGACCCCTCTATCATGCTTGAACTCTCATATGAAGATTTTAGCAATTTTACTCAAATTAAGACCTACATTTTGTTATCATGACTGCTGCTGAAGATCAATGTGCAAATTCATGCAATGCATGGGTAAGGCGAAACATATTCTGTGTCAACAGTTTATTTTTCCAGACATTTGTCCTTGCTTGTATATGAAATTTTAATTTTTCCAGGTATTTGCCCTAGCAGTAATTCATCTATTCCTATCTATTGGAAATATAACTACAACATTGAAGGTGGTACAAGGCAAGATAAAGGGAGATATGAAGCAACGAAGATTAACCAGCAAATATAAGTTTAATGGTACAAAATAACATGGACACTATGTAAAAAATTATAATATATTCATATCTAGTTCTTATGGTAATTTAATGTTCAGGTATTTTTATTTGTCAACCATTTTCTAAATTTGTGTTTAATTTTTATGGTTAGAAGTGCTAGACATTTTGATGAGGTATTACTGCCTGTCAGTTAATCTGATTGAGAACAGAGTCTTAGGTCAGTGTGATATCCATGAAATGGTATCAAAATGTGGGATCAGTGGGATGCTTGTAAAATGATTACTATTATTGTATTGTCTTAAGGTATTGTTTTTTGAGAGTCTTTACTAATCTATTTTATTTTCTGAAGTTGAGAGGGGAACATATTGATATAAGTATAAATTGTTCAGTACAATTCAGACAGCTATTAACTCTTGAATAAAACAAAAAACAGATTAAACATATTACAGTAAAATCTTCAAGGTAATTAAAGAAAACAATATGATTACAAATGAAAAATAAGAATGTTTTCTAGATTACAATGAAACCTTTATATATAACAGGGTCGTTTCTTAGGGTGTTAAACAGAACATGACTCTTCTAGGGTTCATCATACTTTATTAAATACTGGTAATAATTATAACCCTGTAATAACAATAACAGACATTTAGAAAATTATCACAATATCACAGATATAAATATGAATATCAAATACTTTTATAAAATAATGTAGATGTTAGTTTCCATGTAAATAACTAATGTCATAGCCAGAATGAATTTCACCCAAAAATGACATAATGTATATCTCAATCATTCAAGTATGTTCCATCTTGCATAAATAACAAAATACAATTACAAATACATTACAATAACATCAAGGGATAATCCCTTCAACTGTCATGTACTTAGATGGTATCCTCATATGCCAATTACTCCAAAATGACAGTTTCAGAAGAATACAATAAATGTATAAAAATACTACAAAACATGAATCTTACCACTTTATGGAATCAGGTTATGAACATCAACCACAACAATCAAACTCTATAAGTTACATCTGACATCATTACATCATGTCTGTACAATCAATGGGTTCTACAAACAATGTACAATAATGAGTACTCAAATATAATATAAATTCATATATCATAATATATTATATTCATACAATAAATCATAAGTACAATATGAATGTTCTCAATAAAAGGTAATGTGTACATTAAAATTACTGGCTATGACGTATAAACAGAAAATATTATGTGACGTCATAGATCCATGACAAAAGGTCAAGGTCACTCACAAAATCATTCAAAAATCTATCTCCCTACTTTCAAACATCATTTTCATAAAAGACTCATTCACAGAACCTCATCTCATTCAAACACCTTACAAAAATCGGGTTTAGGGTCATACTTAATAAATTGGGCTGAATAGCTCTCTGTCCAATGCATTCATCTCTCACACACCTCAATATAAATAAAATATGTTCTTACCTATAATAATGAATAATCTATTTCCAAAAGTATAAATCCAAACATCTGAATTCAATAATAAATGTCAATTCAACATTTTGAATACCATATCTGAACTATTTAATATTATAAACTAGGAAATAAACAAGACTCCATTTCCCTCAAAAACCCATTTCAAATCTGGGGGTATGTCCCAACCAACCAATCAGAATGATCCCTGATTAGGTGACAGTAATACTGACCCTAGATAAAATCAATAAAGCTGACCGTTAAATTAATTGTGAATTATAAAGGTAGAAACTGTCAAACCTGTGAAGTCAAGTATGACTGATTAACAGTGAATATAATAATCATTAAATAATACCTAAATAGATTAAATTAATCAAGTAAGATCAATCAGGATAGGAAAAGAAATAAAAGAGCTGAAGTACTGTAAAACAACTTATATCAGTAAAATATGTCTCTGCCACATATAAACCAAACCCCTTTGGGACTGAAGATTTCGTTCGGTTTTGTCAGGTGTTGGGTTTACACAGGCTCAAAATATAAAGAAAATTATAGAAAGGGTCTTCACATTGTGTTTGGTTTAGACATGATTTCGGTTTAGTCAGGTTTCACTGTATTTCAATTTTTCTTCAACAAAAGCCACACTAATTTCACTTGCATTATTATTTATTTGAAAATCTGATAATTTACCTACCTCAAAAGTTTTCTCAGTATTGACAAAAAAGGGGGATAATTGACTTGATTTCATAGATTAACATTGGCTTCAAGGAAAGGGGTAGTGATAGGGTGTTGTATATCTTTATTGTCAGTCTGTTCATTACACTTCTTTTGGGGGTTGGGGAATGGTGGGCAGAAATTTCTTGGTTGCCATATTAGTTACAAATTCATATTTGGTTTGAACAAGTTATGCTTGAGCAATTCTGAAATCTGTGCAATAACTACTTCCAGTTGAAGAAACTCTGAAAGGTTGTTGTGGAAGATTTTTTGATTCTATATAGGGGAATTATATCTTCCATAAATGGCTGCTTCCTGTGTAAGACAGCCAATGGATGACGGGGTCTTGTGAAGCTGTCTTATATGGGTAAATGTCCAATAAAGTGTTGTGATTTGTTCGACGCCACAGTTGTTACAATGATAAACACCATTGATGATTTGACGTCACAATTAAGAACTCCACCAGAAGTGGCAAGTTTCACTTTTCTCTAGTTTGATTGTTGTATTTTATGGAAGAAATAGGTTCTTAAATTCAACCAAAATTAAAAGATGGGGATATGATCCAATCATGTGAGAATAATAGTTTCTTATACAAGACCTTATAAAAGATAAGGGATATCTTCCACTAGTGTGAGAAATTTCGTCTTTTCCAGAGTGAAACGACGGTAGAAGATGAAAAATTTCTCATACAAGTGGAAGATATCCCAATCTTTAATTTTGGTCAAATAAAAGAAGCTATTTCTTCCATAAAATACTATGATCAAACTGAAGGAAATCAAAACTTGCTATTCCGTGTGGAGTTTTCACCTGTGATGTCAAATCATTGAGGAAGTTTATTGTGGTAACAACTGTGACGTTGAGCAAATCGCAACATTGGATTGGACGTTCACCTGTGTAAGACAGCTTCACGCGAACTTGTCTTCTATGGGCTGTCTTACATGGAAATAAATAGCTATTTACAGAAGAAATTCTACATCTTTTACCCCCGTTTCACTCGGGGAAAAGAAGGAATTTGTCATACTTGTGGAAGATATCCCTTATCTTTAATATGGTCCTGTATAAGAACCTGTTATTCTTATCTTGGATGAAACATGACCGTCACAGTTATACTTAAACTTCCTTTTCACAAAAACATGGATATGTGGTCGAAGGTTTCTAGTTTTTTAAGTATTTGTGCAATTATGTCTATATTTGGTGCAAAGAAGATATGTATTTATTTAACTATTTATGACTTGCCATGTATCTACACACATATTGATAACATAGGATGTCTTTGCTTGATTTAATCTATAATTAGCATAAAAGGAAATTAATAATAGGAGTTACTTTTTAAGTGCTGAATGTCAAAAGCAGTGATATCAATGGCTCACAGATTTCTTGTTTTGTCTGTTGTGAAAAATATCTTTAGAACCTTAAAAACTGTATCTGAGTCATTTATTTTAAAGAGATGTAAAACTATTGAAAAAAAAGTTGTTTATGATACATATATATTGGATTTATATTAATAAGAATAATACATATCATTATTATTAATATCATATAGTAGTCTTTTTTTTTCACTGGAAGAAAACAGCATTTTTCCCATAAATTTTATCTTTTTTTTTTAGTACTGGTAAATAAAATTGTGCCTTCCATGACAAACTTTATTTAAATAATTTATTAAGAGTTGCCCTAAATGCAGGGCAAATATTTTCAGATATCGATGTCAATTATAAATAAATCAATCATATATTATATAATAATTTCAACAAACTACAGTATACTTTTAATATTATAACTCTCACAAATACCTCTTTTGCATACAAATCAGTCACAAAAACCAACTACATTGTTTGTGTACTTACATATTGCTGTAGTTATGTGAGAATTGTGTAAAGAAATTCATTTCAATTGCATAATTTCATTTTCATATTCAGATAGAGTTGGAAAAATTCAGCACAAATTAAATAAAATTGATTTAATTTATATTTTAATAAAATACTGATTTCTTTTTTTTTTTTGTAAGTATTATTTAAATGTTAACACTAATTTTTTTTAATTATTGTATATTTTTGGTGCTAAATGTATGGAAGTAAAAAAAAGTAAGAAGTCATTATTATAAACAACATAGTATAGTTCAGTTTGAGTTAGTTATAAGTTGATTAGCAAATATTGTGATTAAATGAAGTACTACCAGTAATGTAAATCCCTTGTTTTCATTGTTGTTTGTAGAAAAATAAAGGGGATGAGATAAATCAAACAATGCCTTGTTATATTCATAGTTCAAAAAGTTCAAACTCACAATGACTCCAATTTGACATTACCCCAACTTACACTTACTCAAACACACCTAAAGTATAGACAGCAGACCTCAAACACACCTAAAGTATAGACAGCAGACAAAGATTTGAAGTAATATGCATCTTTGGATAGGCAGAATAGAGTAGCATAAGCTTTTGCTAATTTGTTTTTTATCATCTCAATTTCCTCAGCCTTTTATTGTTTGTTCTTTCATTACACAAAAAAAACAGAACATTCATATGTTATTAATGTGGCACTTTTATCAATGAGCACAGTGGTAAAAAAATTCTATTCCATATTGTAGCAGTCTAGGTGAATCCAGAATAAACTCAAAACTGAATGTCAAATCCATGGTGATTGGGAATAGCCATTTTTTTATTTTAGAGCCTTTTAAGGGAGAAAAGGCTGAACATACCCCTGGCTCTGCAATTTTTAGAATAGTAATTTTTCTCAGTTAAAAAAGCCGCTGTATGTACACTTCATATGCTTGATAGGTAGGCGTATTGCTGCAAAGAAAGGTAGAGATTACAATTAATGAGTTGAAAATAATTAAGGTTGTAATATTGTTAGAATTAGGAATACTATCTACACTTTCACACACTGCCTCACTCCTTGACCTTTATCTAGAAATTGCATGACAACAGTAGTAGACCACAAACTAGCTATATAAAAAACTTGATGACTCACAACTTTCCAATATCAAACTTTTTAGCTCACCTGGCCAAAGGCCATGTGAGCTTTTCTCATCACTCGGCGTCTGTTGTCCGTCGTCGTCCGTAAACTTTTCACATTTTTGCTATCTCTTCTGAAACCACTGGACCAATTTGAACCAAACTTTACAGGAATGATGTATGGAAGGTCCTTTACTAAGTTTGCCGAAATTTTTCCGATCCGCCAAAAAACATGGCCGCCAGCGCTGAACTTAGATTTAACATTGGACCCTATGGGAAAAGCAAATATTTGCTATCTCCTCTGAAGTTACTGAAGCAAATGGAACCAAACTTTACAGGAATGATGTATAGAAGGTCCTTTACTTAATTTGCCGAAATTTTTTCGATCCGTGAAAAAACGTGGACACCAGCACAGAACATAGTTTAACATGGGGCCCTATGGGAAAAGCAAATATTTGCTATCTCCTCTGAAGCTACTGAAGCAAATTGAACCAAACTTTACAGGAATGATGTATGGAAGGTCCTTTACATAGTTTGTCGAAATTTTATCCATTCGTGAAAATACATGGCCGTCAGCGCTAAACTTAGATTTAACATTGGACCCTATGGGAAAAGCAAATATTTGCTATCTCCTCTGAAGTTACTGAAGCAAATGGAACCAAACTTTACAGGAATGATGTATAGAAGGTCCTTTAATTAGTTTACTGAAATTTTTTTGAACCGTGAAAAAACATGGCCGCCAGCGCAGAACATAGTTTAACATGGGACCCTATGGGAAAAGCATATATTGACTATCTCCTCTGAAGCTACAGAAGCAAATTGAACCAAACTTTACAGGAATGATGTATTGAAGGTCTTTTTATGTAGATTGCCGAAATTTTTCCGATTCCCTAAAAAACATGGCTGCCAGAGCAGAACATAGTCTAACATGGGACCCTATGGGGAAAAGCATCTATTTGCTATCTCCTCTGACGCTACTGTAGCAAATTCAACCAATTTGTACTGTAAGGATGTATGGAAGGTACTTGGATCTGACAAAAAAGATGGCCTCCAGTGCAGAACATAGTTTAACATTGGAGCCAGGAATGAGATAACCATCCTTATAGTCATCATCTCTGAAATGTATAGAAGGTCCTTTGCAAAAATTATTCAATAGGATCAGACAAAAAACATGGATGCTAATGAAGAACATAGCTAAACCTTTGACCCCATTGGTAAGAAAACATCTTTTTAGTCATCTTTGGCGTAGAAGCATTTTGCCAGGTGAGCGATACAGGCTCAGTCTCTGAGCCTCTAGTTCTTTGGTGCAAATTTCAATTTCAAACAGCACCAACAGATGGAGTTTCATTTCCCCAACTCATTAGCTACTTGAAGACATGCGTCAAAATACATGACCACCAGTGCCGAACGTAGTTTAACAATGAACCCCAAGTGAAAACTTAAACATTTGACCCTATGGGAAAAACATATTTTGGTCATTTCCTCTGAAACTACTGAAACAAATGTAAACAATCTTACAGGAATGATGTTTTTGAGGTCCTTTACGAAGATTGCTCATTTCATTGAACCCCAAGGGAAAATCGTCATTTTCATGATCTGCCTGAAACTATTGAAGGAAATTCCAATAAACTGTATTGAAATGATGTATGGAAAGTCTTTTACAAAGATTGCTAATTTTGGTGGTATCTGACAAAAACATGACCACCAGCACGTAACATAGCTTAGCATCAGATCCTAAGGAAAATCATCGTTTTGATAATCCCCTCCAACACTACTGAAGCAAATTCAACAGGTCTGGTCGACCCTGGTTTATCGAGTATACTCGAAAACCCAAGGAAACAATCCCATCATGCAATACCTAAGTGGAACTCTCCTGTCTAAAGGGTCAAATCTTATCGTTTTTAGTATTTTTGGCGGACTGTTTCAAAAAGGAACATTTTTTTTATAACTAATTAAAGTCAATTTTAAAGTAATTAAATTCAATTTAAAACTTATTCTATTCAATTTTATAACATTTATGTACCTTCGTAAATTATAATATGAAAATAATACGCTTGATTTATGATTTATTTGTCTGTTTGGTTTTCTGAATAATATATAATTGTCCTTTGATTCTTTTTAATTTTTGGTTTGATTTTTTTTGTATAATGGTATCCTTGTTTTGAAAATTAATAATTAAATTTAAAAAAAGTATAGACATGGTAAAGCCTGGAACTAAACTTCGATTTTTTTATGATATAATTTATAAATACAATTTGGTTGTTATATAAGATAAAGAAATTTTGGATGACTGATAAAATTCGTGTTTTTTAAACCACTGTTTTTTTTCCTTCATTTAACTGTTTAAAACAAAAAAGATTTTTGTAAAATACTGAGCTTGAGCGTAATTTTATCACACACAGCAGGGTCATATTAACAATATAGTCTGATGCCATCTTTGTAGGACCAGACACAAATCTGACAGAACAAATCTCCTTGATTTAGTTTGTAATTATTTTAATAATAACAAACTTAAAAAAGTGAAAAAAATGAGGTTTTTACATAATAAAAACGTAATAAAATATCATATTCGCTAACTTCCGGTCATTTTCGTCATTCAAGAAGGGTTATGAGATGTGTCAACTTTCAGCTTCAATATCTCCGAAGTTGCACGGTAGAATTTAATTTTGCTCGGTAAATATTTGTATTAATGTTTTAAAATGTCAATTATAAAATTTCAGGTGTGACCATCAACCCAATTAGGTTACAGGTGTAAAAAATCAGCGACCGGTAAATTTCCTTGATTTTTCGAGGAAACTTGTGACGTCATACTCGGAAAATCGAGTAAACAAAGATGGACGACCCTTCCTCGGAAAACCAGGGTCGACCACACCTGTTCAACAGAACTTTACAGGAATTAATAGTTTGAGAGGTCTTTCACAAAGTAGTTCCGAACCAGCAAAAACATGGCCACCAGAATGGAACATAGTTAACATTGAACCCTTTGGGAAAATCATACTTTGATCACCTCTGAAACAACTGAACCCAATTTATCAAAACTATAACATGGCTGCAAGTGGGGAACATAGTTTAGCAATGATTTCTTTAAAATAATTGATCATTGATCAGACAAAAACATGGCTGTCAGTGGAGAAGATAGCTTAACATTAGATCCTATGAGAAAACATATTTGGTCATTATTTAAGGCATGGCTTAGAAGCATTTGTGAGGTGAGGAATACAGACTCCGTCTTTGAGCCTCTAGTTTTCTGTGCCATACTAATGTGATGCGATGCCTTTGACTCTTTTTGTTCCCAGGTTGTCATTGTCTTTAGACCTTTTTTTTGAACTGACGGCTTGGTGCCCACTTCCGTTTTGTTTCAAACATCCATGCGTTTGTCAGTGTACAACAAAAGATCTAAGTGCAAAGCTAATGTAGTTGTATCAGTAGTTTCTTTAGTTTCTTCGCCCCTGTAAAGGATAACCATACTATTGGAACGTTGGTCTATATGTATCTTTGTGCAAGTGCTGTGCTAGTGGCAAAATGGTGTTCCAGAGAGATGTATGCTCTCTGTACATTTCAGTTATGGTTCACTTGTTCTTGAAAGAATACTTTCAGCTAGATTTCACGTGTTCACGGATTTGACATAACCGGATTTGACTCAACCCTGGATTGACTCACTGATAGTGTGACGGGTGTCGTAAGCGGATCAGGACATGATTACCCTTTCAGAGCACCTGATGTCGCTCCCGGTTTTCATGGCAGTTCACATTTTGGGTCCCTCAGTTCTTAATGTTGTCTTTATTTCCGTGCATTGTGGCTTATATCACGTCCTTGTCTTTGTTTTTCTCTGTTGCCGTTTTTGCCATGTCTTTGTACTTCGATTTTTGTTCCTGCCGTTGTTTCAAATAATTTAATACCGAAGTTGCTGTGAATTTAATTTCTGCATATGCGCATTTCGACAACTTATGTCCCTTCAGTGCAGATAAAATCTAAATGTTTGGAAGACCATTAACTCAAAGATGTTTAAAAACTGATAGAGAACAAATAACCAATATGATTTAGATGTAAAGCCAAAATCAGCTAAGGACAGAGCTTTGCATGAGGGTGATACTCCTTAGTTTTCAACAAAATTTACAAAAAAATAGATATTGTAAGGTTCCAAATAGAATCGGCTTTCGGGTCAGCACCGAAGTACTGACTACTGGGCTGGTGAATACCCTCGGGGACTAACAGTCCACCAGCAGTGGCATCGACCCAGTGGTAACAAATAACTAAATACCGAAGTTGCTGTGAATTTTGGCATTTTATTATTATTTTTCTTTTGCAATTTCAAAATGTTATTCTGGTCACTCTTTTTGTAGTGCCCACATCTCATTGTTTTATTATGCCACATTTTCGTGCAATTGACTTGACGAGTGCCCGGTGGTTGTTTGTATGTTGTGATTGCCTTCTATGATAAGCAATGAAAGGAAATGGTATAAATGCACTAGAGACCATTTAACCTGAAGGGGGGGGGGGGGGGGGGGGGTTTTTTTTTTTNTTTTTTTTCTTGACAGAAAATTTATTTATTTTTTTCACGTGTATCAACAAAATATTTTTCCCAAAATTAACATTATTTTTTTGGGCAGAAAGCCTCCTTCAGAATTTTTTTTTTCATCATGTTGGCAGCCAAAATATTTTTTTCACATAAAATCAGGTCCAAAATATTTTTTTAGAAAAAAAAACCATAGCCCCCCCCCCCCTTCAAGTTAAATGGTCGGTCCCTAAACAACCACAGGGAACTCATCGAGTCAATAGAAGGAAAACCTGGCGTAATAAAATCATGAGATGTGGGCTCAATTATCAGGTTGTCAGAATAAAAATTTGAAATTATAAAAAGTAAAATGCCAAAATTTGAAAGTATGATAGTGCATCCATATGAGAAATTCTCTCAAGAACAAGTACACCATAACCGAAATGAGTCTTCGTGTCGGGGAACGGATAACAGCAGCAATTTTTTGTTTGTTGACAACTCCACAACTATGACGAAAGGGTTACACGGATATTGCGTTGCTCGATATTTAGCAATGAATTCCGCTCAAACCGGTGCTAGGGTCCGTCTTGGACTTACTATGAGGTATGAAGGAAGCTCATTGTTGAAGGTCTCAAATGACTTCAAGATGAATAATAGCAATAAAGGCGTTCCATTGCTTGGTTTCAATCATGTATTTGTGTATTTTGTCTAATGTGCATTTACTCCATATCCCTTCATTGTTAATTAAATATCAGTCCAACTTCAACACTGTGCTTGAGGGACTACAGTTGGAACATCGCATTACTAATATTCATGCTTACGCTTATATGCTCACATGCTCTGTCTATTCACTTATTTAAGCGATGTTTAACAACGTAAAAGTCTGAATATCCAGGTAAAATATGTAGCCTCTGAAGTAAAAACTGAACCGTCAGTCAAAAACAAATAATACAAGGACAAGGGTAACATCTGAAAAACAAAGAAACAAAGACATAACATGAGTACGACACAGAAAATAAAAATAAAGACACACACACATACAACGATGAACAACACGGACCCAATAAAAAACCATGTATGAGATCAAGTACACCGGTAGAGTAAGTATTTCCTGCTTCTTATAAGACACCTGCCGTGTTGAACATGTCAACTACGGTAGTAGAGTCAAACTGGAAAAAAAAGTGGAGGAAAAACAAACTTTAGCTGTTAAGAGGAAGATCTGTTGTCCTCTGGGAAACATATCATATAGCGGTCACAAGATCGTGATGTCGAGTGTTAAACTTCTGTAGTGATGACTTCAAATTATGAGGGTATAACCCCCTTTTTGGACTCATGACTCTGGCCTAATTTTTGGCATATTTTGGACTTGACCTCTTGAGTCCATGGACTCCACGGACTGAAAAAACGAAGCATTTTGTACTTGTACTTCAAATTAAAAAAATACCCCAAAAATGGACTCTAGACTCCATCTCTAATTTTAGGTGTACTCTAGACCGAAGGGGTAGGGCTATACCCTCAATTATGGGTAACATACCCTCGCTTAAGTAGCCTATTTGTAAGCAACTGAGATCTTTCAAGGTAGTCATTGTGTCGACCACAGGCCCTTGAGTAGCGAATTGGTTGGGAGATGTAAACTCCATATGCTAGCGCATTTGAAATATTGGTACAAAGAAAAGGAGAGTTGACTATTGGAAAAGTGAAGTCATCACGTTTGTCATCTTTCTAGGTCACTTGTTATATATTCTAGTATTTTCTAGCAATTTAAAAGTTCAAAGTTAAGAGGACTATATTTTATGCTAATTGTAGTATTGGTTAAAATCTAATAGCAATGTTATTATCTTGTTGAGTTATTCCACATAAAATTAGCAGAAAGTAGGTAAATATCACGATGGCATGAAAACTAGTAAGCAGGTGTTAGTGCTGTCTAAAAAGTAAAAGCACAATTCAAAATGGCTGAGAGTAGTTGCAGCAATTAGGGATGTTACAAAAAGTTGTTTATTCATCAGTCCAACATAAGTTGTCGAAATGCGCATATGCAAAATATAAATTAACAGTAACTTCGGTATTTTGTTATCGAAATACTGTGTTAGCCCCACTAACCTATGCATCTATGTATTCTAGATCTCACACATGTCTCTTTTATAAATATCGTATTCATTTTGAATTCCAATTTTAACAATGCTGGATGATGGGATACTTCGAGACTTAAGCAGGTCTTTATTATATTATTAAAAATTATTTGCACATTGTGTGAGTTTGAGAGGTTATTAAAATGATTTTTTTTTCAATACTATTACATTCATCAATAAAGTCTAGGAAAGTTCACTTCTTATAATTTCTAGTTGAAATCATTTCAATGGGAAATGTTCAATGATTTCCATACAAACTTTTCAGAGCAATCATCTTGGATCGTCCTCATTATTGTAAAATTATTCTTTTAAGCTGAAGGGAATATGTTTCCCAAAAGACATAATTTTGATGGTAGTTTTTCATTGTTTAGAGAGAGGGTAGTTCCAGTCAGTATGATTTTCCAATATTTTGATATACTCTTTGTCAGGTATTCCAAAGACAATATAATTCAGCATTGTATTTTCCCAGTACGGATTTATTTTTGATTTACTTCTTTGTCCCACTTGTAATTTTTAGATATGTGTGTCCTTTTTGTAAATGGTATTTTTCGAATAATTTATCAACTGTATTGTTTCGTTTTTTTTTATACATAGTTGTCTATGTGCCAGACGCTTTTCTAAGCTGTCATCGTTTTTACGGCAGATTTTGTAAAAGAATGATTTTTTAAACAATTCTAATTTTCTGAGATGTTAAGACAGAGGATGCATATGTTCCAAAACATAAAGTAGCACGGGTATTATATATGTTTTGTAATTGTGGATTACAAATCTAAAAATTTTGAAACTAATCCCTTTTGGGCATGAATCCCGGAACCAAACAGACTGTATACAGAAGGTCTAGCAACGCTTTCATTTACGTTAATTATATAAGGTTGATCTAATTATTCTTAGAATGGTTAACAATTGGCTTCTTGTCTCAGAAGAACATCTTTATCAATACTTGATGTATTATTTTACCCGGTTATTCTGATGACTACACTGTTATTAAAAGAGTCAATCTTTTCTTCTTTATGCTTATAAACTGGGGTTAAAATTTCAGTTTTTAAGTTGTCTGCGATTATTCCTTTCTTTATAAGGTTGTAATTAAATGCAGAGTTTTTGGATCTGCGTTGAAAATGTGTTCGACAGATTGATTAAGAATACAATTTGATTTAGATTCATTCAAAATTTAATATCTATCTCTACATTTTTTTGCTGCCGGATGGTTATTTTCTGCTTTTATTAGTTGTATGATGTCTCAAAAAGTTTCATGTCGTGTGGTGTAGCATGCATGATAGTTTCTTTTTCTGCTAGTTGCTATTTTGAGACTGCAACCCTAATAGCTCTTCGAAATGATATTCCGTAAGATAATATTGACCACCATATGCAAGACTGTATTGAGATATAAAATATATATTGTCTGCTGATGTGTGGACCTTTATCCATTGTATTTATTAATCTTTCTCTGTAGAAATTACAAGATGGTCGGTAACTTTATGTCATAGCATAGCGGTTTTGGAAGTATAGGTTCAATTAAGTGCACCTTTTTTTCATATATACCTAATATATGGGCGAATTCCCCCCTTATATTTTGATTTAATCTTGAGCATGAATTCTTGAATAAGAAATATCTATAAGCATCTGTTTAATTGTCAGTCCACAGATTATAATATTTTAAGAGCAATAATCTCTAGTGTTGTGAAATCCGTATTGGAATCTGTGGGTGGTGCATCATTTTTGTTGAACTTTTATAACTTTCTCAAATCATGTTCAATGTCAATGAAATTTTGACACAATATTCTGTGTGCATCTTCAATGTTGAATCCCAAGTTTATTGAAAGAAAATAATTCCAATTTTTCCGTATTTTGCCATTACTTGGACTTTGTTTTTGTTTTAATCAAATTTTTTTTGGTTTGCACCATATCTCAATACCTAGATACCTACATGTCATAGACAGATGAAGATTGGTTAGTGGTTACATCTTTAGTACACTGGCGGTTGGCCGATGCCCGTAACTGCAGTTACGGTCAGCCCAACATGGCGGAAGAGAATTCGGTTGAAAATCTATTCATGAATTTACTAATTTAATGCAGTCTCAAATGTGATTTAAACTATTTTCAATCAGTAATAGTTATATCCACAAATGTGCAATTATCATGGATATGTACAAAACCTATCCATTATCTGTTTAATTCACATTTCTCAAATCTCGTATGATGAGGGTAACTGGTGTTTTAAAATAATTACGGCTGCCCGTAACTGAAAAATGGGATGCCCGTAACTGAAAGGCAAAGTTGACGTTTAATCGCTACGTGGACACTATTGACGTGTTTAATCATATGTTTAAACTGGCAAAATAAGATAAAGATGACAATAACGAGACCCTCTGCCAACGGATAAATATCACACAGAAATACCAGTACATACTAACTACAAAAATTAACTAGATGTTGTCGGAAACGACAGCTATCCCCGCACTCCCTGTTTGACACAGAAAACTGTTGTTATACACCCTTGGCATAATTTTTTTCATTATCATAATTTTTTTCATTATCTTTGAAATCTACCTATTGATAGTCATTATTGTTACTAAAAGAATTCTAGGATATATAGCTGCTAAGTAGAATTTCAAAAAATAAGTGGTCTTTGAGACTTTCAGGAAATTAACCAAAATTGGAATAAATATTTTTGAAATCCAGTTGATGAAAATGTTTTTCCTAAACTAAATAAACAATTTAAGTATGGTTGCTAGGTAGAATTCCAAAAAAGTAAGTGGTCTTTGAGACTTTCAGGAAATTTACCAAAATTGGAACCAAATATTTTTGAAATCCAATTCATGAAAATGTTCATCCTAAACTACAGAAACATTTTAAGTATGGTTGCTAGGTAGAATTCCAAAAAATAAGTGGTCTTTGA
>MJUU01070543.1:0-23025 GCA_002080025.1 Modiolus philippinarum
TCTCTTCCTTCATTAAAAATGTTGGTAACCTCCGACAAAGATTTTCTGCGGTGTTTTCTCACACAATGTGAAAGATGCCTACTGTCACGGGCTTTAAATTCTGACGGTCTCCCCTTTCGGCGATTGTTTTCTATGTTGCCACATTGTTCATACCTCTTGAGAAGACTGTAGACAGTACTTTGATTTATCCCAGTGACCCTCACAATATCCATTTTCTTGATACCTGCATCATAAAGTGCTACGATACTACTTTTCTGCTCGATGGTCAATTCTTTTCCCTTCCTTCCCATTTTGTTTACCTTAGAAACAACGGGAAATAGCAGACGGGAATGACGTCAAAGTTTTGTACTTACCTTTATGATAACGTTGTTTAATTTATTTATTTAGCCCATTTAAGTACAACTATCTGTTCCCGACGTTTACCGCCATTTTTAGCTCACCTGGCTAATGCCAGGGTGATTTTTGCCATCACTTTGCATCTGCCCTTCGTCCGTCTGTCCGTCGTCCGTCCGGCATAAACTTTTCATTCAAAGATCTTCTCCTCTGAAACTACTGGGCCAATTGGCACCAAACTTGGCCACAATAGTCCTTGGGTGGTCCCTTACAAAAAAGGTGTTTTTTAGGTCCGCATGATTTCCAAGATGGCCGCCAGAGGGAAACATAATTTTAACATTGGACCCTATGGGAAAACACTTTCAAAGATCTTCTTCTCTGAAACTACTGAGCCAATTGCAACCAAACTTGGCCACAATAGTCCTTGGGTGGTCCCTTACAAAAAAGGTGTTTTTTAGGTCCGCGCAATTTGCAAGATGGCCGCCAGCGGGGAACATAGTTTTAACATTGGACCCTATGGGAAAACACTTTCAAAGATCTTCTCCTCTGAAACTACTGGGCCAATTGGCACCAAACTTGGCCACAATAGTCCTTGGGTGGTCCCTTACAAAAAAGGTGTTTTTTAGGTCCGCATGATTTCCAAGATGGCCGCCAGAGGGAAACATAATTTTAACATTGGACCCTATGGGAAAACACTTTCAAAGATCTTCTTCTCTGAAACTACTGAACCAATTGCAACCAAGCTTGGCCACAATAGTCCTTGGTGATCCCTTACAAAAAAGGTGTTTTTTAGGTCCGCACGATTTCTAAGATGGCCGCCAGCGGGAAACATAATTTTAACATTGGACCCTATGGGAAAACACTTTCAAAGATCTTCTTCTCTGAAACTACTGAGCCAATCGCAACCAAACTTGGCCACAATAGTCCTTGGGTGGTCCCTTACAAAAAAGGTGTTTTTTAGGTCTGGGCGATTTCCAAGATGGCCGCCAGCGGGAAACATAATTTCAACATTGGACCCTATGGGAAAACACTTTCAAAGATCTTCTTCTCTGAAACTACTGAGCCAATTGGTGCCAAGCTTGGCCACAATAGTCTTTGGGTAGTCCCTTACAAAAGAGGTGTTTTTCAGGATCGCGCAATTTCCAAGATGGCTGCCAGCGGGGAACAAAGTTTTAACATTGGACCCTATTGGAAAACACTTTCAAAGATCTTCTTCTCTGAAACTACTGAGCCAATTAGAACCAAACTTGGCCACAATAGTCCTTGGGTGGTCCCTTACAAAAAAGGTGTTTTTTAGGTCAGCGCAATTTCCAAGATGGCCGCCAGGGGGGAAAATAGTTTTAACTTTGGACCCTAAGGGAACCCACTTATAAAGATCTTCTTCTTTGAAACTACTGAGCAGTTGGAACCAAACTTGGTCACAATAATCTTTGGGTGGTCCTTTACACATAAGGTGTTTTTCAGGATCGCGCTACATTCAACATGGCCGCCAGCGTGGACATAGTTTTAACATTGGACCCTAAGGGAAAACACATTCAAAGATCTTCTCCTCTGAAACTACTGGGCCAATTGGAACCAAACTTTGCCATAATAGTCCTTAGGTGGTCCTCTGCAAAAAAGGTGTTTTTCAGGTCAGCGCGATATTCAAGATTGCCGCCAGCGGGAAACATAGTTTTAACATTGGACCCTATGGGAAAACACTTTCAAAGATCTTCTCTCAAACTACTCAGCCAGTTGGAACCAAACGTGGTCAAAATAGTCCTTAGGTGGTCCCTTGCAAAAAAGGTGTTTTTCAGGATTGCACTATATCCAACATGGCCGCCAGTGGGGAACATAGATTTAACATTGGACCCTATGGGAAAACACATTCAAAGATCTTCTCCTCTGAATGTAATGAGCTAATTGGAACAAAACTTGGCCGCAATAGTAAAGGTGTTTTTTCAGGTCAGTGCAATATCCAACATGGCGACCAGCGGGGAACTTAGTTTTTACATTGGACAGTAAGGGAAAACACATTCAAAGATCTCTTCTGAAACTACTTAGCCAATGGAACCAAACTTGGTCAAAATAGTCTTTATGTGGGACCCTGAAAAGAAAACTGTTTTTTTTTTTTTTAGGTTCACACTTTATCCAAGATTGCTGCCAGCAGGGAACATTGTTTAACATTGGACCACATGGGAAACACTAACAGAGGTCTTCTCCCCTTTAACTAATTAGGGATATTGGATTTATAGTTTAACTATATATATGGGCTCATTAACATAAAATGTCTATGTTAATCAAGGGCCAGGTGAGCGATACAGGCTTTTGAGAGCCTCTTGTTTTTACGAATACTTTTGGTGGACAACTGTACTTTTCAACCAAATTGTCCCTTCAAACAGAAGCCACCTCTACCTATAGGCCAGAAAGTTGTTACAGAAGGGATGACTTGATGAAGGATGGCTACTGTAAAATAAAGGGTTTTTAGAACCAGAAATCATGTTTAGTCGATGCTAAAAGCTTATTAAAGCTTATGTTATGATTGTTCATTACATATAAACTGTAAATAAAACTTTGAACTTGAATTTGAATTTATGTTTATATATGTTCAATCATAAATCCTTTTCAGTCATAATTGAGGGTCGAGATGATCTTTTTTTATAGGATGCCTGGATCGCAGATTTTTTTAATTGGGAATTCAGGATTTGCTGAAAAATTTACCGGGAATTCGGGATTGAAATGAAGCTGGACCCGGGAAATAGAACATTTTGCAGTCTGGAATTCAGGATCAAAATGAAGCAGGATCCGGGAAAGGGCACACCTGTCTGTTGGGTATTCAGGATTGAAAGTTAATGGGATTTTTTTTATAATTAATTTCAAACCCCTAATAATGAAAGATGTCTAGGTTTTATTGCTTGAATAATTGATTCCTTAGTCTCCCTGAAGAGTGAAGTAAGTACTTTCAATCGCTTGCTTGTCATCCTTTTGTAAAATCTTACCTATTAGGAATTTGAAATCTAAAACAATTGTAACCTCTGCATTTAGTCTTGTAAAAATAACCAAAAAATGTACAAGTCGGTCGATTTTTTCAGTACACATATGAAAATTTACATATATACTTAGAATTATACTTCAACAAAGAAATATTTCCAAGCATGCAAGTCGAGTCTTCAAATGTTTTCTTTTCTAAAGCGATTCCAAATGGTTTGATTAAAAGGTTAGCAATGAAGACTGTGAATCGGTCAAGATAGGAACCATTATTAAAAATATCATTGTCATCATACAAGTTTGGTTTACGACAAACCTATATTGAACGTCATGATATGCATTTCCATATATTCACATGTTGGTTAACATTCTGGATTATTTAGGAATATGGGAAAAGATTATTTTATGACTGGTTAGTCAGGATTTCGTGTTTTTATGACCCCGCATGGGGCATATTGTTTTACACTTGTCCGTCAGTTCGTTCGTCCGTTTGTTCATCCGTCTGTCCGTCTGTACAAATGAAAAACACAACTATTCATGTTTTTTAGAAACTTTGCAAACAAATTCTAACTACTTCAAAGGAATCTTACTTACAATAAGTAGATGTGCACACACATATCTTTTGGAATATTCAAAATGGCCACGGGTGCCATGGAAACTGAAAAAAAGGTGGGAAAATTCAAAGTGCCTCAAATTTGATGAAACTTTACAAGAAGGATGTCTAGCACCCATAGAAATGATTTTGAGTCTCAGAATTTTCAAAATGGCTGTCGTTGCCATGGAAACTAGAAAAAGGCGGGAAAATTCAAAGTGCCTCAAAATGGATGAAACTTTACTGGAAGATTGTCTAGCGCCCATAGAATTGATTTTAGAGCTCAGAACTTCCCTTTTATATATTTTGGAAAAAGGGGAGGCATATTATTGTGTCCATACTTGTACTGTGTCAACACACACTCAAATTTGCACTTCCAATATTGATTCAGGGTTCAATGCCATTTATGGGAGAGGTGAGCTCTAGTTTGGTCAGGGAATTAGGGATTGAAACCCCACCTCACCTCTCCCATAAATGGCATTTAATGGAAGCATTTTCTACAAAGGGACCAATAAAGTTTGCTTAATGATTATTATGTGGAGTAAGGCATTTCTAAAATGAGTATGTCCTTCAATAGGGTTTGTAAGTTTCATTTTATTTTGAACAAAATATGATGTTTAAAGCAAAAATTTTTATGTCTTTATCTGAAAATGTCATGTCTTAGCAGGAAACATTTCATAATTGCATTTTTATAGGGATTTCAGGAGTGGCAATGACATTACTTAAAGACATTATAATAGGAATGATGTGTATTAAGTATCAAAACAATGATAGTTTACATTATTTTACAGGGACAGATCGATATCAATGGGTTTTGTTGAATCTATGACTACAAAATGTCTAGCAGGATAGGTACAATGTAAATGTTTTTGAATTTATCTGTACTCTCACAAATATTTCAGAACTCGGTGAATTGTTATATGTAACATGTTATTGATTTAAAATGTAAATTTTGTATTTTGTTTAACAGTGACAATGTCTTCAGTTACATTTTTATTGTCACAATATATAATTATTGAACTACAGTGTAACAATCTAATTAAAATTAGATCTCTGTGGGAGCGGCGACAAGTCAGAAAAGGGGGAGCAAGTGTGGAGATCTAATTTAAATTAGATTGATAGTGTAAATGCAGATGACTAAATGAGCGAAATGGTATCTCTATCATGTACAAACCAACAAAAGATATCTGTCATATACAAATGAACAAAGGGTAATTTATTGTTATCTTTAATTATTATAATAGCTTTAATCCAATAAATTAAAAGACAGTGGTTGCCTTTTGACATCACCTCTCACTCAATTTTGGAGCAATATACTTGTAGTTATGACCAATTATTGAAAGATAAAGGGAAAGTTAATCTGCTGATAATCACTAGACTTGTCTTTGCGTCATTTACACTTTAACACACGATAGCTGAGGTGAGCTGAAGCCACCTCTTGTTGTCTGCCATAAAGCTTTCATTTTAAGATTTACTGTGACCACTGTGCCAGTTAGAAGTAAACAGATCAACAATAGTTCATAAGTGAAATTTTGCCCAAGATGGGAACGAACATAGAGCATAGTCTTATATTTAACCCCATGGGAAATCAATTCAAAGATCTTTTTCTCTTATTCTACTTATCCCCATTGAAAAAAAGAGCGCAGCATGTCGACCACTGAAATTTGAATAGGTGTAAACTAAAATGAATGTGGACACAGTAATTTGCTGGACACAATAAGGACATTATGATATTTTATTAACTGTACACAAACCAGTGAAAATAATAATTAGCCCTTTTAATCCCTTATGTATAAAATATGGTAAGAGCTAAGCAAAATCTGTTGACTACTAACTAAAAGCTTACATCAAGAAAAATCCAAGGAAAAAACTCAGATTGAAATCCAATGAAAAATTCAGATTTCACATATTTTGAAATATTGCAATTTGGCCCTTTGATCCCTTATAGTTTGGAAACCACAAGAGCAACGCACAATCTATTGCCATACAACTGAAAGTTTACAATGAGAATAATCCCAAGAAAAAAATACCCATCAAAATCTGATGAAAAATAAAGATTTCACATATTTCTAATAATTGCAATTTTTGGTCCTTTTCACCCTTATAGCTTGGAAATTATAAGAGCTACGCCAAATACGTTGCATATTGCTGAAAGCTTACAATGAAAGGAATCCAAAGAAAAAAATCCCATTAAAATATGATGAAAAATAAAGATTTCACATATTTCTGATAATTGCAATTTTGGACCCTAAGACCCAATATAGCTCGGAAACTGTAAGAGCTATGTCAAATCTGTTGGCATATTACTTAAAGCTTGCAATGAGAGGAATCCAAAGAAAAAAATCCCATAATCTGATGTAAAATAAAGATTTCACATACTTCTATAAATTGCAATTTTGGCCCCTTGTACCCCTTACAGCTCAGAAACAGTAAGAGCTGTGCCAAATCTGTTAACATATTACTGAAAGCCTACAATGAGAGAAATCTAAAGAAAAAAATGCTATTGAAATCAGTTGAAAAATAAAAATTTTAGTAGTCCGCATGTTTGCAATTTTGGTCCCGTTAGGGCCCCTCATGGCTTGGAAAGGATACAACTTATACAAAATCTGATGGTGCATGGCTATGTTAATTTGTCATAAGGAATCCATTGCTAAAAAACTGCATCAAAATCGGACTAAAAATAAAAAATCTGATAAATACTAAACATTCTACAGTCAAATATATATGAAAACACCCAATTTAGCCCTTTTTGGCCCCTAATTCTGAAATGGGTGGGGCCACAAACTAAAGGAAAGAAATGGTCCTCAAGAATGTGCCAAGAAACATCATACTATAATTTGAAAACAATCCATGTACTAGAACCAAAGTTATGCTGTCCACAGACACGAAAATACCTAATTTAACCCCTTTTTATACGACCGCAAAAAAATTTTTGAGGTCGTATATTGGTATGATACTGGCAGCGTCGTCGGCGTCTGTAGACTCTTCGTTTCCGTGCAATAACTTCAGTTCTAGTTGATCAATCCTTATGAAATTTTAACATAATGTTGCTTGTCACAAAAGGAAGGTTGGGATTGGTTTTGGGTATTGTGGCCCCGCCCGTTTTTTTTAAAAAGGGCCAAAAAGGGCCAAATTAGGTGTTTTCATATATTTGGCTGTAGAATATTTATTATTTATCGGATTTTGATGGGGTTTCCTTCAGTGTGATCCTTAGGAAATTTGGAATCGGAAGTATGTCAACGGATTTATGTCACATGTACCGTTAATGAGATAAATGGGTCCCAAATGGGGGAAATTTCAAAAATCTATTTTTTCATTTCTTGTCCGATTTTGATGCAGTTTTTTTCATTAGATTTAGTTGAAAAATTAATATGGCGCTCAACTTTTATATTTTTGGTAACTTGTTTCCTTTCCGAGCTATGAGGGACCGAACGGGGCCAAAATTGCAAATTTGCTGATTACCTGAAATTTTTATTTTTCATCGGATTTCGATGGGATTTTTTTCTTTGAATTCCTCTTGATATAAGCTTTCAGTAGTATGTCAACGGATTTTGCATAGCTCTTACCATTTCCGAGCTACAAGGGGTCAAAGGGGCCAAAATTGCAAATTTTCGAAATATGTGAAATCTTTATTTTTCATCGGATTTCAACAGGATGTTTTTTCTTTGGATTCCTCTTGATGTAAGCTTTCAGCAGTATGGCAGCGGATTTTGCGTTGCTCTTACCGTTTTCGAGCTACAAGGGGTCAAAGGGGCCAAAATTGCAACTGATTCAAGCTCTTTATTGTGTCCATTTAATTACTGTATCAAGCTCTTTACTGTGTCTTCATTCATTTGAATTGCACTCATGTTCAAATTTCAGTATTCGACATGCTGCGGTCGTATGATGCTGCGCTCGGCGTAGCCCTTTATTTGCCTCTTTTTTGCCCCTTTTTCTGAATCTGGCGGGGCATGGAATGCAAAATTAAAACCCGGGCTTAAGCATGTGCCAATAAATATCATACTTAAATTTGAAAATAATCCATACACTAGTACAAAAGTTATGCTGTCCACTGACTCAAAAATACCCAATTTAACCCCTTTTTGGCCCCTTTTTCTTAAACGGACTGGGCAAGGAACACGAAATTAAGACCAGGGCTTAAGCATGTGCTAACAAACATCGTACTAAAATTTGATAACAATCTGTCCACTAGAACCAAAGTTATGCTGTCCACAGACGCCGACGCCATACGACCACAAAATTTTTGCGGTCATATAAAAATCCCATCAAAATATGATGAAAAATAAAGATTTCACATATTTCTGATAATTGCAATTTTGGCCCCTTAGACCCCTTATAGCTCGGATACTGTAAAGGCTACGTCAAATCTGTTGGCATTCTACTTAAAGCTTGCAATGAGAGGAATCCAAAGAAAAAAAAATCCCATCAAAATTTGATGTAAAATAAAGATTTCACATATTTCTAAAAATTGCAATTTTGGTCCCTTTGACCCCTTATAGCTCAGAAACAGTAAGAGCTGTGCCAAATCTGTTGACAAATACTACAAATTTGAAATTTTCTAAGGAGTACACAGAAAAAAAGGCCATCAAAATTTGATAAATAGTAAACATTATACAGTCAAATATGTGAAAATGCCCAATTTAGCCCTTTTTGGCCCCTAATTCCGAAATGGGTGGGGCCACAAACTAAAGGAAAGAAATGGTTCTCAAGAATGTGGGGAGAAACATCATACTAAAATTTGAAAACAATCTGTCTACTAGAACCAAAATTATGCTGTCCACAGACACGAAAATACCTAATTTAACCCCTTTTTGGCCTCTTTTTTGCCTCTTTTTCTAAACCAGGCAGGGCAAGGAATATGAAATTAAAACATGGGCTTAAGCATGTGCCAAGAAACATCATACTGAAATTTGAAAATGATCTTTACGCTAGAACAACAGTTATGCTGTCCACAGACACAAAAATACCCAATTTTTACCCCTTTTTTGGCCCCTTTTTCTAAAACAGGCGGGGCAGGGAACACAAAATTAAACCCGGGCTTAAGCATGTGGCAACAAACATAATACTAAAATTTGATAACAATCTGTCTACTAGAACCAAAGTTATGATGTCCACAGACGCCGACGCCTGCGCCATACCATAATACGACCGCAAATTTTTTGCAGTCGTACGAAAAGCATTAAAAGATCTCTTCAAACTTAAAAGCATTAAAAGATCTCTTCTAACTTATGATTCAAATATAAACAAGCTTAGTCAGAATCGTCCTTCAACCATCCTTCCTTTCTTACACTGAACCCAATGGGGAACTACTCCACCAAATGAAATAAAAAAATTCATCACAATGGTCTTAAAATGGTCTCCTTCGATAATGGTGCTGAGCAGGTCACCACCTCATTCAAAATTACCATTCAAAAATCTACTCTGAAACTACAAAAGAAGCTCATTTTGGTCACATTTGTTTTTAGATGGTATACTTCTAAAAAGATACCCAACAGATGGCTGCCAGTGGCAAACATATTGTAACCTTAATGGAAAAAAAATTTTGGAACCCACTAATGCCAAACCAGGTTACAATGGTCCTTTGATAGTCCTCGTCAAAAATGGTGTCCTACAGTTCAATACCTTATTAAACCCCCCGCAAACGAAGTTTGGGGGGTATATAGGAATCAACCTGTCTGTCCGTCTGTCCCCTTTCGTGTCTGGAGCAGAACTTTTGTACCGTAACACCTAGGATTATCAAACTTGGTGTGTAGATGCATCATGCGAAGACGATGTGTCGCGTACCAAATTTAGGTCACTGTGACCTTGACTTTGACCTTCGACCTTTATGATAGTAAAACCGTATCTGGAGCAGAACTTTTGTACCATAGCACCTAGGATTATCAAACTTGGTGTGTGGATGCATCATCGGAAGACGATGTGTTGCGTACCAAATTTAGGTCACTGTGACCTTGACTTTGACCTTTGACCTTAATGATGGAAACCAAACAAGAATACTGTAATTTTAGAAAAAAAAGTATTCAGGTAAATTTTATGTTTTGTTTTTCCTATTGGAAATGCCTTTTATCTATGTCGGCCATGGTCCTGGTGAGCGATACAGGCTCTTGAGAGCCTCTTGTTTAAGTTGTTTACGAGTTGTTCGGCTAACAAAAAGTGTTAACAGACAGACAAATGTCTTTGCAGGAGGAAATCCCTTCATGGTGTAGGAAAATAAGTATATTGCTTTATGTATATCTGCATATATTATCCTTCCTTAGTGTCAAGTTCCATAAAAATCTGTTAAGTTGTTTAAGAATATTTGGTTCTACAAAAGTTGTGGACAGACAAAGGGCGATTCATATACACCATCCTAAATTTTGTTTGCTAGGCATATGAAAATTACAATTTCACAAAGCATAGACTAAGACTACCATACAAAAAAACTCTGCAAAGTTGTTTTTCCTTTAAATAGTCAAAGTCCCTTAACTATATTTTTTTCAACTCTCATTCATCTCATTTAAGATGACAGCCAACAGAAAACAAACTTTAACATAAGACTCTATTAGAAAAGACAAATTATCTCTCACTCCATTGTACCATACATTAATTATATTACTTTATACATTGTATACATCTGCATATAGTGTTTTTTCATTGTGCAACATTTCATTAAAATCTTTCCAGCAGTTTAAGTTGTCTGCAGGATATAAGTTTCCTATAAAAGAATTTTGTGAAATCTTCTGTGTTCAAAATGTAAAATAAAATTTGGGGGGTCACCAAATTTCAAATACTTTGGATCTTTCTTAGCATTTAAAATAATTATTTTATTAAATTTCTACATGTATGAAAACCTAAATACGCAAGTACAAGACAAAAATCACGGAAAATAATAATAATTTTAAAAAAATGTAAAGAGACGTAAATCAATGAAAGGTCAAATGATCCCCCCTCTGTGGTGTCAATAATTTATGTCTTCAAACAAATCTGTACATAGTGTCCTTGCTTTGTGTAAAGTTTCATCAAATCCTTGGAGTGGTTAAAGCTATTTCTGGATCTCTGTAATAATTTCTAAGCCACTGAGAACCAAAAATTTTGCAACAGACTCCAGATAGTTCCATCAAAAAGGTGTCCAAAAGTCTGCATTACATGAAGATGGCTTATAGCTTAAAACTATGGAAAACAAAATCAAAAAATTTCTAATTCAATAGGCCAATTAGAAACATTACTAGTCACAAAGATACTTAATAGTCCCCTTCAAAAAAAGGTTTGCATGGGGCTACTGGTTTCCTTAATGACTACTGGCTGCCAATGATGAATAAATTAATTTATAATAAGATTATGAAACAGTGTGGCAGTTGTGAAATGTTTATCAACATTTGTAGCAGCAGCCATATTGTATTGATCACTTTTCAAATCATTTATTTATATAACAGTAGAATCAAGTTACTACACCTTCTTAAAATCAGCATTAATTATTAAAGTTTTGAGGATTTAGCAATGCTTTTCTTTAAGGTCCAAATTAAGATTTGTCGTAGCAGCCATCTTTGATTTATGAACTGCTATTTATGATCAGATCATACATAAATTGGTGGAGAACCATCATGCTACAATGCCTAGTTCACTTTATCTATAACATGTGTTTCAAAATGTAAATATTTATATAGCAGTTAACTTGCTTTTTAAGGTTCATTATTTGGCAATGACAGACATCTTGGGTGTATGCTCGGTACTCAAATCCCTCATTGTAGATGATCATTATGTTGTCATCATGTCATGGTTGATTTATACCTACTTTATCAATGAAATGGTTTTCAAGATTGGAACATACCGTAACACCTTAAACTGAGATCTGCAGTGGCAGCCATTTTTTATAAAGTATAATCTGTACCCGAATTACAAATTTGGTAGAGGACCAGTATGTTATTATTTCTTGTCAAATCAACTTGGTGCATGAGACAGTTTTAACGATTTCCAATATTTTCCCATAGGTAGATCTGCAGTGACATGCAGCCCTCTTAATGCTTCATACTCGGATCAAACATCTCATGAAGGACCTGCATGTGACAATTAGCAATAACAGAATATGGAGTAAAAGTCTCTACAAATACACAGTAAAGCCCAGCAAGAAACATGCATGATTAATCTGAACTTGAAGTAGTAAATAGTTTTGAGAACAATTTACATTTTTCACTTTTAAGGTCCAATGTTAAAACAATAATTTGATCAGCACTCAGATCATACATTTGGTGAAGGACATTACAGGACATTCGGTCAACCATGTGAGAAAAAAACTGCCATGCCGAAGATAAATTATAAGGACCTACAGTTTCATAGAGATCTCAGACGTTCACTCCTATTGGCTGATAACTTTGCCAGACTTACTGAAGTTTTGTCTGATTTGTCCTTCGGTCAGGCAGTTTCGATATGTCAGTACACTGACAAATTTGGTCAATATGACCCACATTTTCTGCATTTTCTGCTTGATCGACTTACATTTAATTTTTCAGATGAGTTCAGATCCCCATCACCGTACGTCAACTAAACCTTGCATATGAATGCATCTCGAATGACGTCAGCATCTATGCCAAATTGGTTCTCCTTGACCAACATTATTTTTTCGCTTGATCGAATCGCATTCAAGTTTTCAGACGACTTCATATCTTAGTCGTTGCACATGGTAGGGTCAATTATTCTTGCATATGCTGGTCACTGTGACCTACATCTTGCTTAACCGACTGCAATCAAGTTTCTGGCCACTTCATATCTCTGTCACTGTATATGGCAAGATCAACTTACCATGCATATGCATGAGTCTTGGATGTTACATCAGCATCCAGGCAAAACTAGGTCACTTTGACCTACATTTTCCGCTTTATTTAATAACATTCAAGTTTTCAGACAAGTTCAGATCTCAGTCACTGTAAACGGTAGGATCATCTATTGGGTATGCGTGCATCTCCAATGGTAAATCAGCATCCAGGCCAAAATGGGCCATTTTGACCTACGTTTTTGACTTTATCGAATTAACATTCATTCAGTTTTCAGTTACTGTATCTGGAATATCAATGAAAACATATTTATTCATCTCAGGTAACAAGGCAAAGTTATGGTATTTAGACCATATGTCATGATGTGAACTTACTTAGTTCTTGTGTTTAAAATTAGAAAGATATGAAATTTTACTCATTATTGAAGGACAATTTTCAGAGAATCCCAAAATTACAATGTTAAACTATGCTCCCAGCTGGGGGCTACCTTGAGTTGTTTGCAGTCCTGTATGGTACCAGTTCCTTGAATAGAGTCCAATGTTAATTAACCATACTCTTCGCGGGTCATCTTGGCATGTCTGCCAGATATCTTTTTAAGGGACTTTTAAAAGACCATTGTGACTAAGTTTGGTTCTAATTGGATTAGTAATTTCTGAAAAAAATCTTTGGATGTGTTTTCCATACAGTCTAATGTTAAAGTAAGTAAGTTCCAAAATGACGGCCATCTTGGATGGATGTGGTACAGACCTGCAGATACCTTTTTTGGAAGGGATCATCTTAGAACAGTGATTACTAAGTTTGGTTCTAATTGGGCTAGTAGTTTTTGAGAAGATCTTTGAATGTGTTTTCAATAGGGTCAAATGTTATAGTAAAATATGTTTCTTGCTGGCAACCATCTTTGGTGTGGTACAGAACTGCAAGATACATTTTTTGCACATGACCATCTCAGGATCAAGTTTGGTTCTAATTGGACTAGTCATTTCTGAAAAGAAGATATTTGAATGATTTTATAAGCTCTAATTTTGTTGTTTGCCCCTGGATGCCATTCTTGATGAAATGGGGCACTTGATGAGTTATGGACCTGTTAATTATCTTTTTGGGAGGGACTATTTCAAGACTTATGTCTAATTTTAGTCCTAATTGGACAAGTATTTCTGTAAAGAATATCTTTGAATAGCTTTTCCCATAAGTTACAATGTTAACATACGTTTCCTGCTGGCATCCACCGTGGATGAGGCTGAGGTACATAAATGCTCGATATCTTTTTTTGAAAGGAAAATCTAAGCACCACTGTGACTAAGTTCGATTCTAATTGGACTGGTAGTTTCTGGGAAGAAGATCCTTAAATGTATTCTATAGTGTCAAATATCATACTATGAACTCTTCTTGAAGCTATCTTGGATGGTCCATTATTAAACTAGGTTCCAAGCTGTGGGCTATCTTGGATGAGGTTTAGATTTGTCACATACATTTTTGAAGAGGCCACCCAAGGACTAAGTTTGGATCCAATTTGCTTTCAGATGTGAAGATCGTTGTATACTTTATCAAAGGGTCCAATGTTAAACTATGTCCCCTGCTGGCAGCCATCATGGATGTGATGAGGACTATTGTGACCAAGTTTGGTTTAAATTAGCCACGTAGTTTCAGAGAGGATCTTTGATAATATTTTCTAATTTAATAGAAAAGTTAAACTAAGTTTAGTACCAGCAGCCATCTATGATGAGGTGCTTACTTGCTGGAAATTTTAAAGGGGCTATCCAATGTCTAATTATGACCAAGAGAAGATCTTTGAATGAAAAATTAATAACAGACGGCAGACTGACATAAAACAGATGCCAATGCCTGCGCCATACCATAACATTACAGCCAAAATTATAGCCATATTAAAACTGAGCAAAGCTTAGTAATTTATACACATTGTTTTCGAATTTAAATGCTGACATTTGCGGATCCAGGGGAAGGTTCTAGGGGTTGGAACCACCCCTTTTTCTTGAAATTTTTTTAATTACATTTTATGCAAGATTTAGGTAAAAATTGACAAAAATTGTAAAAAAAAATTACTGGAACCCCCTTTTTTCTGGAACCTTATTGCACTGAACACCCCCTCTTTTCGAAGACTGTATTTGCCGGTGGCAGAAATACATGATATTCCGTAAAACTTCAATATCTTTTCAGATCAAAATCTAAATGGAAAGTTAAATCATATCATTAACCCTTCATGGTTTCACGCCCAGGTCCCCCAATCTGATTTCCTATTTAAATACCCTCAACAAAAAAGCACTGTACAATGCAGACAGTACACACTCCTCTTAGGTTCCAATTAGAATTTTGAAATGGCAGGGAAAATGAATGGGAGAGAATGAAGATATTACCATTATGTATAATCTTAAAGATTTCATTAAATCAATGATAATTACCAGATTAGACTAAGAGCATTTTAAATCTTTAACCCTTCACAGAACATAATTTATTACAGAAAATTCAAACATTATTGTTACATGCAAACACAAGTATAGACCGCAATAGATGTCTTATGTCCATGGTTTGACATTAAAATAATGTGACAAAATCAAAATGACCAAATCAAATAACTTGTTCACTAGAATGTGAAATTTGAGTCACTGGCAATAACAATACAGCAGACTGTAATGTTCTACCAAATGCCAAATAAAATGCTCAATAATATTTATCTACTACTTACAGAAACTGAGAAACCAGACAGACTCAATAGACCATGAAACTGAGATCAAGGACAAAAGCACACTGTCATGCATGTACTACCCAAGACCAACCAACATACCAAATATCATTAGATATCCAAAAACCAAACATGTTCACAGGACCGTTAAATTAAGGTCGTGGAAATTATTCATATAGCAGACTGTCATGTACTACCTAAGATCAACTTACATACCAAATATCATTGACCTTCTGCTTATAGGTACTGAGAAACTGACCTAATCACAAAAATTTAACATGCTCACTATAGACAATAAAAATGAGGTCAAGGACAAAAGCTATATGACAGACTGTCATGTACTACCAAAACAATATATCAAATATCATTGACCAACCACTAACAGTTACTGAGAATCTTAAACCTAAGACCAACTTATATACCGAATATCTTTGACCTACTGAGTAAATGACCACGGCCATCATACTTTGTATTCACGCCTTTCGTCACAGACGAGACAAAAACCATCATGCATAACAATATGTTGTACGTATTTGATTTAACTGCCAAGCAATAAACCTCTATATAAAGGCCACCTGTGTGTAAAGGGCAGTATCCTTTCTACCTTCTGGTACCCATTTTAGACATATTAGAGTAGACTATACCAGTATTCCTTCCAATACATGTGCACATATTGTCCCTTTGTGTAAAGTTTCACCAAAATCCTTCTTGTGGTTTAATAGGAGTTGCACTAAAAAGTTTTGACAGACAGGAATCAATGAAAAGTGAGTAAAAGGGTCTCACTCTCATGGTTGGTACTGGACAATAATCTTTTTTTCTTCATGCACATCTGCATAAAGTGTCCTTTGTTTGTGTAAATACTTATCAAAATTATTCCAGTTGTTAAAGAGGATTTGCACTTATAATGTAATCTTTGTAGAAGGAATCATTGCAAAGTCAAATTATCTCCCCGAGTGGTGTCGAACAATAATTTTACTTCTTCATGCACATCTGCATAAACTCCTTCTTTTCATCAAAATCCTTCCAGTGGTTAAAGAGTAGTTGTGCTTACTAGTTCTTTGCCGATGGAATCGACAAGGTGCCAGACAATAATTACATTCTTTCAAGCACATCTGCATAAATTAACCATCCTTTGTGTAGTTTCATCAAAATCCTTGAAGCGGTTTAAAAGGAGTTGCCCTTACAAAATGAGAACAGGCACGCAGACAGGCTGATTCCTATAAAGATGTATATCCAACTTGAGGTAGATCGAGCCTAATAAAAATATCAGACAGAATGTTTTTATTTTGAGATATTTTGTTGGTCTTAATCCATTTGCTCAAAAAATAAAATAAAATGATATGTCACCGATCATCTTTTTTTTCTGTTATTAGGCTTGGAAAATCAGTCCAAATTCAATATTTTTCAGCAATATTTACAAATATATAGGGAACTGTGAGAACATGCTTATGATTTAGCTTTTCACATATGAAATGAACATCAGACAGATTTGTATCCCCTGCTTAGGGAAAGCGGGGGGGGGGGGGGATTATGTAATGCAGTCCGTCCGTATGTACGTAAGTATGTATGTACGTATGTGTGTAGTGCTCCCCGATAGCTCTGGAACTATAAGAGGTAGAAATTTGAAACTTGGCACCATACTAGAGTATGATCTGCACTAGCGCGCTAGGGGTTCGGAGTTTCTGTCAAATGCCCTAGGGGCAAATTATGGGTGAAAACGAATTTTCGCGATATCCAATAATCGGAGAAATCTCTAAGGCTATTTGGGCTAGAAATTTGAAACCCGGGAATCGACTCACATATTATGTGGCAACTTCACAGAGGGCGTTGGAATTTTCATATGACCCCCTCAGGGCATGGCCTCTAGGGGGTCCAAAAAAACGGAAAAAAAAGATTCAGCTAGAACTCCTCTTACACCTTAAGTTGCAGAAACCTGGTTTTAAGAGTATAAGTAACACTATAAAAGTTGTCTGCCGAACATTTCGGAATTTTGAAATTTGCCCTCAGTGCGGAATAATGAGCAAAATTGTATTTGGTGTTATCCAGTAATATGTGAAATCTTCTGAGGTATTTATGTTTGGAATTTAGAAGCTGAAACTTTCTATAAGAGTTCCATTATGTTTATATAATTTGCTAATGATAGCAGACATTTGGTATGACCCCTGGGGGCATGCCCTTAAGGGACCAAAAAACATAAAACAATAAGTACTCAGCATATGATTGGAACTTTATGTATAATTTTCATTTTGTGGTTTACATTTTCATGGGGAATTACTTGAATTGCCTTTGGAATCCAAGATAAGAATTTATAATTTTGGCTTCGATGCCAAATTTGGTAAATTTCCTGAAAATGTCAAAGACCAATAATTTTTGAAATTCTAACATAAAATCATATAATTAAGCAACTCTTTAATGTCATCAGCTAGTATGAACACTTAAATTTCAAAAATATGATTCTTATATTGGTAAATTTCCTGAAACTCTCAAAGACCCATTACTTTTTGAAATTTATTTACATTTGTAGCAACCATATCTTTTTTGGTGCCTTATTTTATCAGTGACCAATTTCAGTAGTCAGATTACAAAAAACTTTGATTCTAATTTTGGTAAATTTCCTGAAAGTCTTAAAGACCTGTTATTTTTTGGAATTCTACCTAGCAACCATATCTTTAATTCCTAACATTTTTTATTTTCTTAGTAACTATAAGTGGTAGGTCAATGATACTATATAGATTGGTTTTGAGTAGAACATGGCAGTCTGCTATATGGCTTTTGTCTGTGACCTCAATTTCACGGTCTAGTGAACATGTTAAGTTTTTGTGCTTAGTTTAGTTTCTCAGGAACTATAAGTGGTAGGTCAATGATATATAGTANATGAAAAATAAAGATTTGACATATTTAGAAAAATTGCATTTTTGGCCCATTTGACCCCTTGTAGCTCGGAAACGGTAAGAAAAAAATCCGTTGACATACAACTGAAAGCTTAGATCAAGAGGAATTCAAAGAAAAAAATCCAATTGAAATCCGATGAAAAATAAAGATTTGACATATTTAGAAAAATTTCAATTTGGCCCCTTTGACCCCTTGTAGCTCGGAAACGGTAAGACCTACACAAAATCTGTTGACATGCTGTTGAAAGCTTAGATCAAGAGGAATCCAAAGAAAAAAAATCCCATAAAAATCCGACGAAAAATAAAGATTTGACATATTCAGAAAAATTGCATTTTTGGACCCTTTGACCCCTTGTAGCTCGGAAACGGTTAGACCTACACAAAATCCGTTGACATACTATTGAAAGCTTAGATCAAGAGGAATCCAAAGAAAAAAATCCCATCGAAATCCGATAAAAAATAAAGATTTGACATATTTAGAAAAATTGCAATTTTGGCCCCTTTGATCCCTTGTAGCTCGGAAACGGTAAGAGCTACGCAAAATCCGTTACATGCTACTGAAAGCTGAGATCAAGAGGAATCCAAAGAAAAAAATCCCATCGAAATCCGATGAAAAATAAAAATATTACATAATCTGCAAAGTCGCAATTTTGGCCTCGTTCGGCCCTTCATAGCTAGGAAAGGAAACAAGTTATCAAAAAATCTAATAGCTGATCGCCATTTTAATTTTTCACAAGGAATCCATTGAAAAAACTGCATCAAAATCGGACTAAATTTTTTTTTTTTTTTTGAGATTTGCCCCTGTTGGGCCCATTTATCTCGTGAGCGGTACATGCTACGTGAATTCGTTGGCATACACCAGATTGGAAATTTCCTCAGGAGCACACTGAAACAAACCCCATCAAAATCCAATAATTAATAAAGATTCTACAGTCAAAAATGTGAAAACACCCAATTTCACCCCTTTTTGGCCCCTTATTCTAAAACGGGCGGGGCCACCAACTCAAAATTGAAACCTCTGTTTACGAGTGTGCCAAGATAATCATACTAAATTTTCATAATGATCCGTCCACTAGAAGCAAAATTATGCTGTCCACAGACGACCCCGACGCCGACGACGCCAACACCATACCAATATACGACCGCTAAATTTTTGCGGTCGTATAAAAATCACAAACTTTGGAAGGGATCACCCAAAGACAATTGTAACCAAGTTTGGTTCCAATTGGCTCAGTAGGTTCAGAGGAGAAGACATTTGAATGCATTTCCCATAGATTCCCTATGTTAAACTATGTTCCCTGCTGGCGGCCATCTTGAATGATATGAACATAAAAATCACAAACTTTGAAGGGAAACATCTAAAGACTTTTTTAACCAAGTTTGGTTCCAATTGGCTCAGTGGGTTCAGAGGAGAAGACATTTGAATGCATTTCCCATAGGGTCCCTATGTTAAACTGTGCTCCACGCTGGCAGCCGTCTTGGATGAGGTACGAACGTAACAATCACAAATTTTAAAGGGGACCACCCAAGGACTTTTGTGACCAAGTTTGGTTCAGTTTGACTTGGTAGTTTCAGAAAAGAAGATCTTTGAATACATTTCCTATAGGGTCCTATGTTAAACTATGCCCCGTGCTGGCGACCATCTTGGATGAAGTACGAACATAAAAATCACCAAACTGTAAAGGGGACCATCCAAAGACTACTGTGACTACTGGTCCCCATTGGCTCAGTGGTTTCAGAGAAGATCTTTGAATGCATTTCCCATAGGGTCCTATGTTAAACTATCTTCCCCGCTGGTGGCCATCTTGGATGAGATGCTGGACATATGTAGAAATTGTAGTTCTGGAAAACCTCAACACTTTTGCAATTCACATTTAACCTTTATCTCAAACAGTTCTTGAAATGAAAGTAAAAACGTTAAAAAATTGTGAAAATTCAAAGAAAAAGCGGCAATAACTCCTATGTGGGTTGTCAGATTTTCTTCAAAATTGCAGGACATGTAGATCTTACTATGCTGACCATTTTTGTTATATAAGACTAAAAGTAACGAAAAACTGAAATTTTTACAGAAAATGGGCAATTACTCCAAGACAGTAAAGGGATATTCTTCAAAACTGCAGGGCAAGTAGATCTTATCATGCTGATCAATTTCACTCTTTTCAGAATTTTGATATCTGTAATGGTTTTCGAGTAATTTGCCAAAAAACGACAATTTACCCCTATGTTCTATTTTTAGTAACAGCAGCCATGTTGTTTGGTCTACGGTCATAAAAATCACAAACTTGAAAGAGTATACCCTGGTGATGATTCAAGCCAAGTTTGGTTAGTATTGGCCCAGTAGTTTCAGAGGAGAAGATCTTTTAATAAAAGTTAACGGACGGACGGACGGACAACGGACGCCGAGTGATGGCAAAAGCTCACATGGCCTTTGGCCAGGTGAGCTAAAAAACTTAAAACAATAAGTACACAGCATATGATTGGAACTTTATATATAATGTTCATTTTGTGGTTTTCATGGGGAATTACTTGAATTGCTTTTAGAATCCAAGACAAGAATTTAGAAATTTGGCATCGGTGCCAAATTTGGTAAATTTCCTGAAAATGTCAGAGAACCAATAATTTTTGAAATTCTAACATGAAATCATATAATTAAGCAACTCTCTAATGTCACAAGCTAGTATGCACACTTAAACTTAAAAAAATGATTCTTATATTGGTAAATTTCCTGAAACTCTCAAAGACCCATTCCTTTATGGAATTCTACCTAGCAACCATATCTTTTTAGTGCCTTATTTTATCAGTGATCATTTTCAATAGTCAGATTGCATAAAACTTTCTTATTTTGCTAAATTTCCTGAAAGTCTTAAAGACCTGTTATTTTTTAGAATTCTACCTAGCAACCATATCTTTTTTCAATTCCTAACAGTAATGATGATCATTTTCAATAGTCAGATTGCAAAAAACTTTGATTCTTATTTTGGTAATTTCCTGAAAGTCTTAAAGACCTGTTATTTTTTNTTTCCATTCCTAACAGTAATGATGATCATTTTCAAAAAGTCAGATTGCAAAAAACTTTGATTCTTAATTTGGTAAATTCCCTGAAACTATCAAAGACCTGTTATTTTTTGCGAATTCTACCCAACAACAATACCTTTTTTTCAATTCCTAACAGTAATGATGATCATTTTCAATAGTCAGATTGCAAAAAAACATTGATTCTGATTTTGGTCAATTTCCTGAAACTCTCAAAGACCTGTTATTTTTTGGTATTCTACCTAGCAACTATACCTTTTTCAATTCCTTATAATACAAATCATTATTTTCAATAGAAAGACTGCTAAAATCTTCTGCTCTTGTTCGATTAAATTTCCTGAAATCCTCAAAGACCAGTATTTTGGGGGAATTCAACCTAGCAACCATACCTTTTTCAATTCCTTACAGTAACAGTGAGTGTTTTCAATAGTAAGACTGCAAAAATCTTTCATTTTAAATTAGATTTATATTGATGATTCCTATATATACATTTTCAAAACCAAACTTTAGTATGGGTCCACAAATGGTGAGCAGAGGGATTGCAATCTCTGATTGACCTTTTTTTCATTTTTATAGTTTACAAAATTGACAATATTTACAGGAAAAGGGAGCTAATTCGCGGGAAAGTGTATGACAATCTATTATGACGTCACAATGAAAAAGCCAATAAAGGAATATTCTGGCTTGAAAATCAAGTCAATTCCGCATCTAACCAGTGTTTCGCTAAAGCACCAATCGAATGCGTCATGTATTAGTGTCAATCTATCCTAACTTTGGAATAAATAATTTAATTAATATCGGTCCATCTTTCTTTGAAGATGGAAATCTTCACCTTAAGATCATTTGCTTGTGTCTTTCCTAAAATGTTACCCTATACTCAAGGTTGATATCAATTAAATTACCATGCTGGAGCTAAACCCAACATCTAAATCAATTGTAGTTTACATTCAGTAGTCTCCCTGACCTTGACCATTGAGAAAGTAACCCAAATTTCCACAAGGATCTGATACTAGCACATACACTGTACAACCAAAATTCTTAATTTACTCGTCTGTCTCTTAATAATTAAGTGAAATCTGGTTAAATTAAGAGATTGACGAGTAAATTCAGAGACAATTTTTAAAGTAAGAATGACCAAATAAAATCAGATGTTCCAGTTAAATTAAGAGTGGACGAGGAAATTAAGAGAATGTCCCAGTTAAATTAAGAGAGTGTCCCGATTAGAAACTAGAACAACATCTGCCAATTGGTTATATATTAAATTGACAAATTGATGTTATGTGAGTAAGCATCCATAAACCAATATTTTCATAAAATTTTAGTCCTTTTTTATTATTCTGACCATGATCTTGGTTAAAAAGATAAATACTGCATATATTACAATACCCACATAATAAATGTAATAGACAAGTAGTAACTATTTGAACAGAGAGCACTATTTCAGTAGAGCACTGGGTTGGATCAATGATTTACTACTTTGCACCTATTGAACAATCTTTAGTTTATTTGTACTCTTCTAAATTTAAAATATATATTTGATTTCTGGACTTCTAATTGCTTTGACTTTATGTGCACTGAAGAGGTACAAATTGTTGAAATGGGCATCTGTGCTAAACGTTACATGAATTCCAGTGTTTTGTAGTTGAGCTACATCCTATAGGAAGAAAAGGTAAATGTATAATACAAGAGTTCTGCCTTGATCTAGGGGCCAAAGACCGACATACTCAGCTCTACTTTCAGTGTACTAGCATATGAAGTTCATGT
>MJUU01070544.1:0-19692 GCA_002080025.1 Modiolus philippinarum
CGATATAATACAATTCATAAACATTCTAATTTTGACTTGGTTTGACAAACGAGACGTTTTGAAGTATGGGCTTAAAATTGTCGTATTAAGAAAGTAAGCATTATGTTACTCAACAAGACAGTTAACATAAGACTCAACAGTTTTAACATATTGAATGTTATCTCTCTGTTATCTTGTTATTGCTTTTTTTCTCTCAATATTTTCATTTTTTTCCTGAGATTTACTTCATACATGCATTTTGATAAGATAAACATTGAATTAAAATTAAAACAATTTTAAACCTCGATCGTAGGAATCGAGCAATATATGCAACATTTCTTCGTTGCTGATCAAAACTCCGATTTTATTTGGAAACTTGCAATATCTTGATTTAAGAAAATTTCATGTAAGTAGTATTTTCCTCTTACATAGCACTGTCCTTAGCTTCTTGAGGTTTTAATTTAGATGTATTGGTGATTTGTACTTAATCAGCTTTCACAGATATTTCAATTTATGGATTTCCAAATGTTTTTATTTTATATGCACTGAGGAGAAATAAGTTGACGAAATGGTCAAATGCAGGAACTGAATATAACATAGTTATTTCAGTCTTTTGTTATGAAAGTTAATATTACATTTAAAGAAATGTTAAGGAGGATGGGATACACCGTATAAGCATATGAGTATTTTTTTTTCGGTTGCACTCTTGAAATCTGTTCGGAAATAAACCGGTATTTCTTTTTTTATGAATCAGATTTATCCTGGATTTTGCCAATAAAATATCCTTTTTTCCTGTAGGCATTTCCCCTTTAGTGGTTTTTTAAGTTTCGCTGTTATTTTAAAGTTTTTCATAATAAAAGAATATATGGAGAATTCTGGAGGGAAAAGGAAACATTTTTTTATACCCCCCGCTTTAGCAGGTGGTATACAGTGATCATGGAGTCCGTTCGTTCGTCCGTTCGTCCGTTTCTGAGTTCGTTATTCCGCCCGCCATATTGTACACACATTTTGGCGACAATTCTTCCTTGACCACTTGATAGAATCTATTGAAACTTTCACAGAATGATTAGTATATATTGCCATTGTGCACCATCTATTTAAAAATTTGAGTTGATCTTTTTGGTGGAGGAGCGGGGGTATATTTGAGTGAGCTTTTCTCACAGCTTTTCTAGTTTTATTTGTTATTTCTCTATTTATTTGTACTGTAGCAATATATACCGGAAGCATGAGTGTATTGTTTTCATTGCCATTTATTGTTTTTTTTAAATTATTTCTATTTTTGTTTAGAATCATGAATCATAAAGGATTGTCGTAAACACATAATCATGTGATGAAAATATATTTTTACGTGTATGGAATTGACCTCTGTCAGAACTTGATAGGAAGTCGACAAGGATGTCCAATATGGTTGTGAACAACCAATGTAATAGAATCCAATACATAAGTGACGCCAAAAATATAATACACAAGTGATGGAAACATCAAATTCTGTTACATGTGTTAGGTCAGCAGTGATATTTCAGAGACATAACATTTTCATTAAATAAAATCAATAATCTATGTCATTCATTCAGTATACAATTAGACAAGGTTTGTCAAGTGCAACCACCAATCGAAATTCCAACAAAATGAAAGGTTTCTAAAAATCCCATAATTTTGGCAACCTTTGATTTGCACATACTTTCCAGTCGGGAACTCATCGGCAAATGTGGTACTTTAATCTTAAGTTAAACTAACTATAACAAGTCTGCGTTGCTTATCAACTTTGAGTGTATGTGTCTTTGGAATCTAATCACATAAGCCCTTTGAGATATTCTTACTTTCCAAGGAACAAAATGTTCTGGAAATTTCATTTTGTCTTAAGAAGTTTTTGCTAGAATGATTTTGAAGCAACAGCTATATTTGTTTTTAAATATACTGTCCAGAAAATCAACTTTTTTTCAATATAAATGAAACAAAATAAATGAACAACTTTCCATATTCTATTTTATTTTAAATGTCAAAAATGTAAAAAAAACGTCATGCCCTGCTATCCTGATTTTAAGGTGCGAGATCGAATTGACATATAACATGATGACAAATGCGATGTAACCTAAATCAAAGTTCCAGACATTCAGACTTTGTTATAGTATTTCAAGAGCCATTTTGACAGACCGACTGATCTATATTCTATAGCGGGATGAATTGCCGAGTACTGTTTTTCTAACGTGTCAATAACATTTGGTCTCTTCAACTTATAAAAAGATTTCTTAATTGTAGAAAATCCAAGTAGTCAGTGATCAGTACTTCGGTGCTGGCCGGGACCGACTTAGCTATATCCAAATTTTAGATATTTTAAAACTAATGAGTATCTTATTCGTCCGCAGATATACTCTAAATGATTTAGTTTTTCATTCGATTTCTTGTTGTAACGTGTTGTCTATCAGCTCTGAAAGATATCAATAACAATACAAAGTAAAAATCACACTCGAAATGAAATATTACAAAATGTGAAAAGAAAAAAAATAAGTTAAAAAGGGAAAAACTAATTCCCTAATTTCTGTCTAGATTTCTTTTTTCCACAAATACAAGGAAAAAACTAAATGTTGTCGGAAACGACAGCTACCCCAGCACTCCCTGTTTGACACAGAAAACAATTGTTATACACCCTGGGCATAATTTTTTTTCAATGTTTTTTTAATCTATCTATTGATACATGTAGTCATTATTGTTACTAAAAGAATTCTAGGATATATGGTTGCTAAATAGAATTCCAAAAAATAAGTGGTCTTTGAGACTTTCAAGAAATTTACCAAGATTGGAATCAATATTTTTGAAATCCAGTTGATGAAAATGTTTTTCCTAAACTAAACAAACAATTTAAGTATGGTTGCTAGGTAGAATTCCAAAAAATAAGTGGTCTTTGAGACTTTCAGGAAATGTACCCATATTGGAATCAAATATTTTTGAAATCCAATTGATAAAAATGTTCGTCCTAAACTACACAAACATTTTAAGTATGGTTGCTAGGTAGAATTCCAAAAAATAAGAGGTCTTTGAGACTTTCAGGAAATTTACCAGAATTGGAACCGCTTTTCAGAATCCTAAGTTTTCAGAATTTTTATCAAACACTTGTCAGAATATAAGATAATATGCCAAAATTTAAAAAAAAATATGTGTCTTTGACATTTTCAGGAACTTTACCAAAGTTGGAACCGGAACCAAAATTCTAAAATCTTATGCAAATCTTTAGACTATATGCAACAATTCTGCATAAAGATTTGATCCCTAAATCCAAAAATGTAGGAGGAGTTTGCGTCACATGCCACATGTTTCTAATCCACATCTGTGGGTCTTTGTTAAAATTGACATCATGGGGACTCTTGTTTGCACCTAGACCAATATCAAAAATCCGAAAGCTTATTGCACATCTACAGTCTATATGCAACAATTCTATAACAAAATTAAATCCCTTAATCTTTAAATGTAGGAGGAGTTTGTGTCACATGCCACATTTGTAAAAATTGACATCAATTGGGCCTCTTGTTTGCACCAAGACAAATCTCGAAAATCCGAAAGCTTATTGACTATATGCAACAATTCTACAACAAAATTAAATCCCTAAATCCAAAAATGTAGGAGGAGTTTGAGTCACAAGAAAAGTGTGACGGACGGACGGACGGAGGATATTACATTATCCCCGAACTTTCTTCGAAAGTGCCGGCGGGGATAATAAATAAATAAAGTAAATGAAAACTTTTAAAGATAGGTTCCTGTATTTGAAAAATATATAAATCGATTAAAAAAAATCATAAAAAAACGGAACCCCCCCCAAAAAAAACCCCGGAATTATAAAGTTGGCTTCCTTTTTTATCTGTTTCTAGTCACTACAATCGCTATATACGTATTTCAGTTGATACGATATGTTAGAGCATTTTCCCAAAAAGAGGAGTTCCAAACAGATTTGTCTCCATCATGGGTTGGTAGACCAGTATTATGTAAAAGTGTCACAACCTGCGACGGATGTTTTCACATTTGACAAGTCTAACTCCACGCGTTGAGCAGATCATGCTTACCCTTCAGATCATGCTTACGCTTCCGGAGCACCTGATGATACCTCAGTTTTTATAAGGGTTCACACTGCTAAGGCTTTAGTTGTGTAGCGTTCTTGTTCATTTTTTGTTTATTTGTTTTGTCTTTGTCATTCTGTCTCAATTCGTGAAGGATGGGAATTGTCGTGATTTTGGATTTATGATTTTAGAATTTCCCCTTTCCTTGTTCTTGCTTCGGTATACATGATTTTCACATGGTAAACAATACTTCAAAAAATATGTGGCGCCTGGAATTTGTTCTCACAATCATGACTGTTAGACCAATTGCTTTTAACATGTTTAAATGATAGTGTCAGTGTTTTTGCCTAGTTCTACTAAATTTCATATTTCTGTTACAAAGGATTTCTTTTATGCACCATGTGAGGTGGAATAGGTTGTATTGTCGAGATAAAATGCAATATAGTGTTTTTGTATAAATCTACATTCAAAAATATCTATTAAAAAGTGTTTTAAGTAATAAATGATATTTTTAGTTCCTACATGTAGCTTATAACATAGCATGAAATATTCGTAAGATAATTTTAACCAACGACAATTCCACAAAGCCAAGTACATGAAGTCGAAAATATCAAATGCAATACATAAAGCAATCAAATCCTAATTTGTTTTAATCTCTTGATAAACATAGATTATGGCCTTAATGGCGTGGTTAAGGGACTATCTAAATTGATGAAAGTTTTCTTTTTTAAAAATACGAGGCTAAAGATTTTTGTCGGCAAGAACTAAAATTCCCTTTACATGTATTTTATTTTTGATTATGAGAGCACCATTTTCATGATTCGATTCAGTAATTGTTTGGTCACTTTTTAAACCCTTTTAATGCACAACTGGTTAGGAGCATATATTTAAAAGGCGAAATATTCCCCTGTTCTTTTGAAATAAATTAAACAGATACCCGTAAGAACCCGTGTTATTTTATTATGGCTTCTTTTTTCTCTCAATATTTTCATTTTTTTTCTCATTTGAGCATTACATCATCAATCCATTTTGATTAAATGAACATTGAAAAAATAAATATTAATTTTAAAACAATCTTGAGCCTCGATTGCAGGATTCGTGCAAAACTATTCAACTATTGCTGGCAAAAATAAAATTTAAAAAAATGCGATTTTATTTGGAAACTTGCAAGCTCTTAATATAAGAAAATTTTATTTATTTTTCCACTTACATAGCTTTGTGCTTAGTTTATTTGGGCTTTCAAATTGATGCATTGGTAATTTGTCCTCTATCAGCTTTCAAAAATATTTCGATTTATGGATTTCGAAATGTTTTATTTTATATGCACTGAGGAAACATAGGTTGACGAAATGGCCAAGTGCAGAAACTGAATCCATAGTTATTTGAGTATTTTTTCATGTTTGTAAATATAATATTTAAAGAAATGAATGCCCTATGATGTTAAGGAGAATGAGATATAACATATTGGCGTATTTGTAACGTTTTTTCTTTTCCATTTGCACTCGTGAAATCTGTTCTGAAATAAACCGATATTTTATACAAAATAATTCATATTTATCCCAGATTTTGCAATAATTTTATCTGGCTGTAGGACGGGTGCCATGCGTGGAGCAGATCATGTTTACCCTTCCGGAGCATCTGATGATACCTCAGTTTTTATAGGGGTTCACACTGCTAGTGCTTTAGCTGTGTTGAGTTCTTGTTCATTTTTGTTTGTTTTGTCTTTGTCATTCTGTCTCAATTCGTGAAGGATGTGAATTGCTGTGATTTTGGATTTATGGTTTTAGATCTTCCCCTTTCCTCGTTTTTGCTTCGGTATACTTTGCCGATGTATTTGCCAATAAAATATTTCTTGCTGGAAGCATTGCTCATTTATTTGTTTAAGTTTGGCTGATATCATACCCGCTTTAGCAGGCGGTATATAGTGATCTCGTCAGCCATTGGGGAACCCACTTTGTGGCATCAACTCCTCCTAGACCATTTGGTGAAATTAAATGAAACTTTCACAGAATGTTCAGTACATATTGTCATTGTGCACAAGCTTTGACTTGAGTTTTTTTGTTGTTGATTTTTTTTTTACTTATGGAATCAAATGGGGGAGCATTGCTCACACATAAAAAAGAATAAATGGGAAATTCTAGAGGCAAAAGGATACATTTCTATTTTATATGTTAATTCTTAAAGTTTAAGTTTGGCTGTTATTTCAATTTTTTTCTTTAAAAAAAATAAATGGAAAATTCTGGAGGCAAAAGGAAACATTTCTATTCTATATGTCAATTCTTTATTTATTTGTACTGTAGCACTATATACCAAACCCATGAATGTGTTGTTTTCATTGGCCTTTGTTGCTTTTGTTTTTTAAGTAATATTTTGATATTTTTGTTTTTGTTTAGAATTATGATCCATAAAGAATTAGCGTAAACACATAATCATGTGATGAAAATATATTTTACAACTATGTGGAATTGACCTCTGTCAGAACTGATAGGAAGTCGACAAGGTGGTCTAATATGGTATGTGAACAGCTAATAAAATGAAATCCAACACATAAGTGACGCCAAAAATATAATATATCAGTGATGGAAACATCAAAGTCTGTTAGGTCAGTGGTGATATTTCAGTCATAACATTTTCATTAAATAAAATCGAAATATCTGTGTCGTTCGTTTAGTATGCAATTAGTCCAGGTTCGTCATGTACGACCGACAAATATCTATTCACCATATTCTAAAAAAAAACAATACATTATTTATAGAACTATTTATCAGTATTTGACAGCATCAAAAAACATCTATATATTAGCTTTATATTTTTAAATCTATTTTTCCACAAACATCCTAAAGTAGATACTTTGGATTTCGTATAACATGGAGAAATTGATAAATACTTCTTATACAAAAATGAATAAAAAATCCAACCAAATGAAAGTTTACTTATTAACTAATTTTGACAATCCTTGATTTGCACATAGTTTTCGAGTGGGACAATAATCGGTAATTTTGGTACTTTATTTTTTAAGTTAAAAAAATTATAGCAAGTCTGCATCTGTTATCAACTTTGAGTGAATTTTTCTTTGGAATCTTATCCACGTAAGCTCTTTAAGATATTCTTATTTTCAAAGGAACAAAATATTCTGCAAATTATATTTTGTCGCAGAAGTTTTTGCTTCAATAATTTTAATTCAACAGCTATATTTTATTTACATATACTGTCAAGAAAATCAATCTTTCTTCAACACAAATAAAAATACGGAACAAATGAATGACTTCCCGTATTATATTTTATTTTTGTTTTGTGTGTCGCAAATGTAAAACAAAAACACCATGCTTTTCAATCCTGATTTCAAGGCGGGAGATTGATTGAAGTGTAACATGTTGACAAATTCGGTATAATCTAAATCAAAGTTCCAGACATTCAGTCTTTGTTATGGTATCTCAAGACCCATTTTGACAGGCCGACTGATATATATTCTATAACGGGATGTATCGGCGAGTACTGGTTTTATTTCAAATGTGTCAATATCATTTGGCCTCTTCAACTTGAAAATTGATTTCACAAATCTGCAATCATTAATTTAATTCGTTATCATATAGTATGGCCATTTGTCGAAACACCAAGTAGTCATTGATCAGTACTTCGGTGCTGGCTGAAACCGACCTTGTAAGGAAACTTTCCAATATCCAATAACAAAATACCGAAGTTACTGCGAATTTAATTTCTGCATACGCGCATTTCGACAACTTATGTCTCTTCAGTGCAGATAAAATCTAAACGTTTGGAAGACCATAAACTCAAAGATGTTTAAAAACTGAATGAAAACATATAACCAATATGATCTATATATAAAGCCAAAATCAGCTAACGACAGATCTTTTGCATGAGGGAGATACTCCTTAGTTTCCAACAAAATTTACCAAAAGTTTGATATTGTAAGGTTCCAAATAGAATCGGCTTTCGGGTCAGCACCAAAGTACTGACTAATGGGCTGGTGAATACCCTCGGGTACTAACAGCCCACCAGCAGTAGCATCGAACCAGTGGTAACAAATAACTAAAGACCGAAGTTACTGTGAATTCTATTTCTGCATATGTGAAAATTAAATTCCAAACTTTAGACAATTTAATTCCAATGTAGAAATTAAATTACAAACTTAATTTCTGCATATGCATAAATCAAATTCCAATCTTTAGACAATTTTAATCTAAGGTGTGTCTTATTTGTCCATAGTTCTGCCCTAAGTGATTAAGTTTTTCAGTTGATTCCTAGTCGTAATCTGTTGTCCATAAGTTCTAAAATATATTTCTGTCAATGGACTTCCAAATATTTGATTTTATTTTGTTCTATCAATGACAATAAAAGTAAAAACCCAAAACAGAATGAAATTCATTTGAAGTTGTCTGAAAAGCTAATTCAACCCATTTGATCATTATTTAAGTTAATTGCTTCAACTTTTCATTACTTTTTGCAGTGTGGATGGGACAATATTGATAAATGAAAATTGTCACTTTTAGTAAAAATGGGTCGCTCCTCGGTTAGGAACTAGTTTCAAAATACATTTGTTTATGGTAATCTATACTTGTATGAACAAAGCAACATTTCAATTTAATTTTATGTTATAGCAATTTCAGAATTAACGTCAATTTCATTATAAAAGAAATTCAATACAAACAATGCATTTTTTAAACAAATCAAACTAGGTAAATTCAAACATGATGCGACATCACCATAAAATCCTAATCGAATACCTGACCATACGCTTCTAAAGCGTATTAAAACAGATTATCTCCCTTGCATGAATTGAAAATGTATCACATGGTTCAAAAATACTGTCTTCTTTCTGTATATGTCTTTATATTGATAATGTGAAATTTTCAGTTTCTGAAAGCGTTATTTTCCACACGAAATCGCACATTTCAGTCAAACTCGTTTTCTGGTTATCATTATCGACACCTTTTTGGCTCCCCAGTTTTTTAAAAAGCCATTGAATATGCATCTTGTGTAAGCCTAGTGTACTTTTATTGTTTTTTTTTTCTCCTTTTTTTAGCAACTGGAATAATTTCATCACACAGAAATTCTTGAAATCTTGAAATATGAAATATTATATTTTCTATTTAAAAATCAGTTCTTATTTAAATATGGGTGATCCTAAACTTGTGGTCAAGTGAAACTTGGCTATCGCACAACACTTTTATTATATTTCATACAGAAAAGGGCCATTAAAAAGAAACAAAATCATGTGCAGAGAATACAGAATGATAATACACAACACGACTTACCAAGGCAAAAGCTTAAAATGGCAACACTCCTACAAATGTACGACAAAGAACTGTGTTACAAAATAGTATTCAGGGAAAATATTTTGTTACATGTGAATCTATCATTTAACGTTATTAATATGAAAAAGAAAGGAAATGGGGTAAATGTCAAGGAGACAACATCCCACATCCAGGTCAAAACGACCCAAAATATATAAATTCAGCCTTTTTGAGTGCGTCTACAAAATGGTGTAAAAAGGGAAATATAGTAAAAAAAATGGCTTCTGAGTAATATTTTTTTTATTTATGATGCAATAATTATTGAGGACAGTTGTGATCTTTTAAAACAATTTATTATAGGTGTATGACGTCAATGCCAACAAATCTGACAAAAAAATGAAATGTTTGTCCTTGTATGTGATATGTCATTTTGGACTTAAGTGACATATACCGGATAAATTCTTTAAAAAATATGTGTTATTAACAAATAAACTGGTCTAGTTTTTGATCTCATTTTTAAAACTACCTTGCATATGAAAATATTTCAAATATGTTATCTTTGAAACCATACATCCAGGTATTTTTTTTTCATTCTCTCTGGTTGATAAATTTCCAACTGCTCCTTAAATATTTGATGTTAACTGCAACTTATTTAAAAAGTTTTGTCATACAATTGTGACAAACAATGTTCAACTTACTTTGAAAGCTTTGTCAACGAGTATTATATGTATAACGAGCTAAAAAATCTCTTCTCCTACAAGAGGGCCGGCACAGATATTCAAGAAAGATGGTGGAAAAGACTCGATCAAGCCGATAACATACTTAGAATCAACAGGTATAGTGCCAAGCGAACTCAAATAAGCCAGAGTTGTACCTTTATATGAAAAGAAAAATAGAAAAGAAGTAGAAAATTATCGCCCTGTATATATTCTTGCATTATATGACTTTTTGTATTTCTTTAACGAAATTTACTGTTTTTATGCATTTGGTGTTTTTTGTATTTCCTCAAAAATTTTGTATATGAAAATGACTTGTTGTATCAAATCCGGCCCAGGCACCTATCCGATATTTGTCTCTTCCATTTTTTTTTATCGGAATGTTTATGATAGATCTTCAAAAGCCTTCGACGCTGTTGACCATCATATTCTGTCTGAGAAAAATATAGGCAATGAGGTTTTAATATTCTAAATGCTTCGAATCTTTTTTTTACAGAGCAGGACCGACTTGTAAATATAATTGGATTTCTCAATATAAATGTTGGTGTTCCCAAAGGAAGCATTTTGGGTCCTCTCCTCTTTTTATGATATGCACGTAATATGTCTATCAGTATGCAAGCTTTACTATAATTTTGAACATAAAAACCCAAACATGTTATCTTACAAACGAGGGGTGAAAGTGGAACCTTATAGCAATTGGATTGTTAATAACAATCTTCTTTGCATCTTTAAAAACCTGAATGCATTATATTTGTTCAGGAACGAAAATATGAAAAAGTTATAAATGTTAAAGTAGAATGAAATGTTTACATCAATGAATCTCAAGATTAAAATATCTTGGCCTCGAAATCGATCATAATTTATCTTGAGAGTGCTCTTTAATTAAAAAGTTAATATAAAACTAAATCAAATTACATAAATTATAAGAGTGTAGGTTGCTTGTCTAAAGAAATAAAAAAACCTTTTCAATGGCTCTCATCAAATGTGATTTCGATTATTCTTTGTATGCCGGTGTTTATAACCATTGAAAAATTAACTTAAAGTTGCTGTATATAAAAATTTTAGATAAATTTATTACATCGGTCCTAGATCTAGTGTGGGAAAACCTGCAAACCTGGACTTTTTAAGGTGGATCACTCATTTCATTTTTTTTTTAATTTGTGTCAGATTTTGGAACTCTTCTGTAGCTCCAGTTCAATGGCTTAAAGAATTTTGCACACGGACCCCCACTTTTTACATGTATTTCATGAATGTAATCTATTGGTCAAATTAAGACACTTGACAAGTTTTCATACACTTCTTGACATAAATTCGTTGCTTGTAGACACAAAAATAGTCTTGATCATAAACTAACGAAAAATCTAGAAAAATCCGTTTCCCGCCAAATCTTTCGTGTCTTGTATCTCAATTAAAAGCACACGAACCTATATATTTCTTTTTACCATATCATTAAGTCTACAGTGCTTTATCAATCAAAAAAGATTTAAAGAAATTATTGATATCAATAACCTCAGGAGTAAGCCACCTTGAGTGTTTACGATACAGTAAAACAACTGCAATTGGTAAATGCCCAGCCTACTTGAAAAGACATTTCTGTATAATTTTTGAACAACAATTATATAACACTAGATTAATAGTTAATTCAATTCGGTGTTCCAAAAAATCAGAGAAGTAGACTTTATATCGATCTGTTTTACTGCTATCTTCGATTGGCAAACTCAGTTAAAGCTGTTAAAAATAATGACTCCTTTACAACTGACATTTAGCATTTTCTCAAAACTACCACTGGAAATAAGTGTTCAGGCTTTCATGGGCTATCCATGGAATAGGATTAATTACTCTGTGTACTTAAAGCCTACTAGGCATATTTTATAATTATGATAATTAATTTTACATGTTTTAATTGCACTGGTAATTATTTATATCATTCCACAACGAATTTTGCCTTTTACCTTTAATCATTTTATCATATATTCTAATAAACACAACTAATGAGACTGTGTTTTCGAAACGACATACAAAATGGCATCTAATGAGGGAAAAAGAGACAAAACATAAATAAGAAGGAGGGACTGTTTAAGAAGAGAAGGAATCTGGATTCTGTGCTGTTCTTTTTCGCATAAACTATGCATTTTTCAGATGACAAATTATTATGAAGTAAAATTTGTAATCGTGAAATAATTTTTACTACTGCAACCATTTCTATTTGTAAACATCTATTTGATTATTACTTATCGTTACAATACACATTGTTCAAGTATATCTTTAAAAATGTATGGACATACCTCTATATATAACGAAAAGTTTGCTACGATGAAAAACAGGTGTGCAGTATGATTGATTTTCTTATTGATAACATATTTGTCAAATTTGGAGGTGCTATTTATCATCAGCAAATTGGTAAACCAATGAGCACTTATAGTGATCCTCTACTCGCAGACTTGTTTTTTATATTCCTACGAGACTGGGTTACATCAGGGACTCGTTAAAAATGCTAGATCCTTCAATCTCACTTTTCCCAACATGGACAGCAAAATTACAACTTATCTTGCTTAACTTGTCTATTGATTCAGAATTGATTCGTTACGCGAGAGCGGTCATGATTAAAACAGACTTTCTCAATAGGCATAGTTATCATCGCGACCGCCTTATTTAACAAACGCTTCAAAAAATTCCGTCTCATACGATAATTAAAAAGTTCTTTAACAGATATCAATTCCTTAAGGAAAAATTTTCGGCCCGAACTGTGATTCAAGATTTTTCTGGTATGAGCATTTCTCTTTACTGTCTACGACCCTTCCGCAACAATTGCTGTTGAGTTGCTACCGGACACGGCCGCAATGAAATGGGGTGTTTGGTGCACCTTGAAACCGGTTTAACCCACCATTATATTTGAAATGCCTGTACCAAGTAAGGACCATTGCGGTCTACAATTTCCCGGTGAATTTCCAACTGCTTTGTATATTTGCCGCCTGGACTTGACTCTTGAGAATTCTGTTTAGAAATTTAGTCATTACCCCTATTTATTAAGGTGCTTGACTTTTTTTATCCTGATCAGAAATTGACAAGAATCAATGAATGATCACCTTAATTATCTATATTTTAATACAGTAAATCTTCCTTCTGGTGTAAAAAGTCTTTTTGTCACCTTTCAACAAGCCTTTTGCATATTAGGTAACTTTTAGCATAGTATTTTTTTTTAGAATTTGGCCTATATAAACATGAAAATAAATTCCAATGTGTGAAAACTTTTCTTTTTCCTAAATAAGACGAGGTAAAAATTTTAGTGTTCCTAAAGACCTATTCAATCAATTAGAGTTTTAAATTGACTTTTAAACCTGATATTTTTTAAAACAATCTATCTCATTAAGGGATTCGTGTTAGGATGTTTTAGATCCATCTAAATAATGATGTTTCAACAGCAAACTAAGAAATTTTGTGATAACTATCTGAATTAAGGATGATAATAATCCCAAAGGATAACCAGAAACATCATCAACTGCTGAAATCACAATCGCATGCAACAATCTATCTGAGAACTGCACAAGAAAATCACAAAAAGACAAACGCAAACAACGATAGGAACTCGGGATATTTGCACTTGACACCGGCACTAGCAAAAGCTAGCGGTAGGGTTAAACCGGTTAATAGGTACCCAAACCTTCTAGTTCTTTGTCATATGTACTGACAGTATGGTAATTTTTGAATAAAACCCCAAATAGGTAAACTACTTGCTTTATTGTCACGAATTATGTTTGTTTTTTTTCTATTGTAAAAGTAATCCAGTGATTTGTTTGCTCCAACAACTATAGTTCTGATACTTAAAATTAATCTCAGATCTTTATTATTCAGTGATTTTTAGCAAACTCAAACTGGAAGTGTAAGAAAATCTTAGTAATTGTAAATAATCCTCTCTGTTGAAAAGCTGTCTGAGATATATAAGCTCTGAACGTTCCTTGTTTGAAGCAAACTAAAAAAACTAGGGCCGGCAAGTCGGACCTTTTTACACGCCCGTAGTTGGTTTTGTTCGTTACTGCGCTTTCGCGGTAATTAGTCATACCGCTAAAACCGGAAGTTTACATTAGAGTTGTTTCCTCCAACAAAGATTTTCGGCTTATGTTGCAAACTTCTCGTGAATATTTTGACGTATACTGTTAGCGGTTACATATATAGGCACGTTTATAGTGGAAAAATGTTATTTGCATTGACTACGCAAATATAATTTCTCCTGGATGTAACACCTTCAGATGTAACCGTGTAATTGTAAGCGTACTTTTCTTCCGGCGTGTAAAAATTCCGATGAGTAAATTTACACTAGTGCTATCTTTCCATAAATAGTGCAAATCCAACGTGTAAACACAGGTAAGTTTTGTTTATGTTGATATCGCAGGTTTATCTATTTATAGACATAAAAACAGGTTTACTTCTATCTATCATTCGTGCGTTTTATCAAATAGCATTTTATCAAAACAATGGAACAAAAAGAATGCTACAGATTACAATCTAAAATTATGGAGCATGAGGAGTATGAAGCTATCCTGAATTACCTGATCGACAAATCATACAACAAGAATATTTCTGAAAATGAAAAAAAGGAGGATTCGTGCCAGAAGCAAAAAATTTATAATCAAGGAGATAGACGGACTAAATTATTTTACATGTACACTAAAGATGCAAAAGCAGTTGTAACTGAAGAAAAAAAGAAGAATGCTATGTCAATATGTCATATTCATTCCGGAGGCCAACTCGGTAGAGACAAAACTTTTGAAAAGATAAAGAATAAATACTACTGGAAGGGGATGTTCAAAGACGTTTCTGAATTTGTCAAAACATGTGCAGAATGTCAATTTACAAATAAGAAAACAGAGACTCATGTTGCTCCTATGTGTAGTGTTGGCATTGAACCAAGGATTTGGTCAAAAATTGGAATCGACTTAATTGGACCATTTTTCGAGAATGGAAAACCTTTATCTGATGCAGGCTATAGGTAAATTTAATTATAATTGATGGACACTTGTGCCCTAGTGTGCTTTTTCCATACTGAGAACTAGTTTTCTATATATTGACGGATTTAATAGTTTAGTTAACAATTTGTAAAACTTGTTTTTTGTTTTTATTTTAGTATACATTTGTATATGAATAAAAAAACACTTTTCAATTTTCTTATAAGAAAGTAAAGAACTAGAAACTTTATTGGGATTCAGTTCACAGAGAAAATTTTACGCTTTTGTCTCCACCAGTGGAGTTTATTGAAAAAATGAGGATTGATATGAATACTGTACTAAACATTATTATATAGACGTCATTTTTTATCCAATTTTTATGAAATGTTTATACAATGCATCCAACATATTGATTATCAAAATGATTGTACATTTTGCATTCGATGGATTCAATATGTGTTTCCTACTTGCATTCGTAATAATATTATTCATACACTAATCTGCATGACTTTTATTTTCATCTATATTTACAATATGCAAACTGAGTATTGGTACAATCTGTTTAATCATTTTTTGCTGTCACTTGATTTAAGACTACATGTACATTTTGTATTTTAAATGTTCAATTCTTTCGTAGATACGTGCTCACTGTTATGGACTACTACACAAAGTGGCCAGAGGCTTTTCCGATATTTTCCAAATGTACTGACGAAGTGGTCGATTATTTACATAAGCTGATTTGTCGATATGGTGTTTTTAGCACAATAATTAGTGATCAGGGAGGAGAGTTTAACAGTAAGCTTGTTGAACAATTTTCATCAAAATTTGGTATAAAACATATCACCACAAGTCCTTATCATCCGCAAGCGAATGGGATGATTGAGAAATTCAACTCCACATTAATAAGTATGCTCAACAAGTGCATTGATGAGCATGGACACCAATGGCATAATTATATAGATATTTCATTTTTTGCATATCGCACATCACAACATCATTCAACAAAAGTGTCACCATTCTTTGCGTTATATATACGACAACCTGTCCTTGTGAATCAGCAAGACATTGCACCGATGGAAAATGATTCATTTGTTGGGCTTTAGTTTTTTGTGTTGTATATGCAATGTTTGTGTGTTTTGTGGTCACGTGGTGTCTTTGGTCTTCCGTCTTTTGGTGTTCTTGCTTTTGCCTTGTCTCTGGACTTTGATTTGTGTAATTTTGTGCTTTGTTCCTTCGGTATTCTACTGCCGTTGTTTTGATTATGAAAATATTGAACCCACTATAGAAGCTCTTAAAGCTACCAGAAGTGATGTAGAAAACAAAATGAAAGAAAATATAATCATAGCACAAGCAAAGCAAAAACTGAGTTATGACAAAAGACATAGAATCGATAAAAATATATTTGAAAATGGAGAAAAGGTGTTGTTAAAAAATTTTCGTAGAAAAAAAGGTTTATGCGAGCAGAAAAAGTATTTAGGTCCTTACACAATTTATCAGCAGACTGGCAAGGGATGTTACAAAATAATGGATGACAATAATAAAATTTTGGGGCCATACAATTGCAAAAGTTTGAAAAGGTTTTATACTGAAGATACTGAGTCAGAGAAATATGATGAGAATGATACAATAGAACAAATTGAAATGACCGACGAAAATAATAATGAAAAATCTTCCTCAACTGACACGGCAAACAGCGAAACGGAATGTGATAGTGATGACCTGTTCATAACACGGAATAAATTTACTACATGTAGTACATGTAGAGATAGTTTATCAGTTGAGCAGAATGAAAGTATGATGGACTTGTTTGGATTAAATGAATCTGTTAGTTTTGGTGCTGAAGGTGATAACATTTCAAATTTTGACATAGGAGTTGAAGAGATGATTCAACCATTTACTACCCAGGCACATTCCAGTAGACCAAAACGACAAAGAAAAATGAAACAATCAAGCATTTATGAATATTATGGCAACTAACATTGATGTACTCTTTGGCTCCAAATGAAGTATATGTTATTGATTACTGTAAATCATGAATTGTTTGATTATAAAATCATGTAAATATTTTTGCATAAATATATAGAAAATTTATTGTGAAATCTATTACGACCAGTCTATTTGACTTACTGCCATCAGTTTTATTATTAAACTTCTTTACATTACTTTTCATTGGTTGTACCAGTGTATTTATTCCTGAGGACAAGTTACACTAGTGTTTAATTTCCAAAGGAATTATTGCACTAGAATATTTTTTCCATCATAAATGTTAATTATTCTCTGAACATTGTGTATTAAAAGCATGTTTAAAAGGGATTCCAGAGGATAAATTACACTAGTGTATAATTTCCACATCCAATTTTCATATGCTAATCTTTTTATGTTTAACCTACCCCCCCAAAAAACCATGCCCAATTTTTTTAATAGCTCCCCCTAAAAAAATCCCTTTTAAGACAGTTTTTGATACACAACTTAACTATGGATAATTTACACTAGGCATGGAAAAAATAACCTAGTGCAATAATTCCTCTGGAAATTTAACACTAGTGTAACTCGTCCTCTGGAATAAATACACTGGCGGAAAGAATTTACTGTTACAAAAGCCCTGTCCTTGATAAACTGGAGTTTTCTGTGTATCGTGTGCGTTTTTGTCAAATGTACATTTACTCCATATCCTTTCGTATTTTTCTAATTATTCCTGGAGATAAAGTGGATTTTTGTGCCATACAACATCTGCATATTCTAATATTGGTCTAATAAAGCTGAAATAAATAGTCTGAAGTTGTAATCGTGTCAGTTTAAACTTCAATGAGCGCATAAGATTAAGGCGGGGTGTTGCTTTATCAATAATATAGTCGTGTACTGACGGTTACACACCGATAGTCCGAAGGGCCAATAGTCCGAAGATCCGATAGTCCGAGGGTCCGATTGTCCGATAGTCCGAAGGTCCGATTGTCCGAAGGTCCGATAGTCCGAAAATAACCCTTTGTAGACCAAGATATGAAAAAAATGTAGACATTTTGTCTAAAAGATATTCTCAACATATGCTGTAAGAGGGCACATGAAAAGCGCGAAATTCTGATGGCAACAAAAGATAACAAGCAAGTTCTCTAAAAAACAGGGAACGCGATTTTATGTGCTTATTGGGCGATCGCGAGGGGCAATGAAGCATTAATGCGCCGTTACACAAGTCACCTCATTCTTAGAAGACATTTATTCACTGCGTACTGTTGATGTGTGATAAAAATACGCACAAAAACTTGAAATTTCTGCTATTTCAAACTCAAATTTTCGACGGTTTTAACTCTAAAAATTCGACTTTTAAAAAAGTCGAAATATTGAGTTTTTAAAGTCGTAAATTTGAGTTTTAATTAATCGAAATTCATCAAGGTTCAAATTAAGGTTTTTTAATATTAAGTCCAAATTTTTAGTTAATAGAAAAAGTCAAAATTTTGTGTTTAGAAATGTCAAAATTTTGAGGTATAAGTTTGAAAATAAAAATCGAAATTTCAAGTTACATAAAACAGGGACTATATATAGCTATAATTAGTCCCTGAATAAAGTTGAAATTTAGAAATTTTTAAAGTCAAAAATTATAATTTTACAAAAATTGCTCAATCCGTTCCACTCCATTAAAATGAAGACTGTCAGCCCGCAGCATAGTTTAACATTTGACCCTTCAGGAGAATACATTTGACAATCTCCCCTGAAGCTAAAACTTTCAAGGAATCATGTGTGGAAGGTCTTTTACAAAAAACCATTTCGTACACTGACAAATATGGCCACTACCATTTGCGCCCACCTTGAAAATGGATGTGGCGTTGATATCTGACGGACAAATTTTAAAGGGACCGTCCGAGGACTGTTGTGACCAATTGTTCTATTACTGATCCAGTGGTTTTAGAAAGAAAAATATTTTAATGAAAAGTTTTTGAGCATTTAGAGAAGGACGAACAGACATCGCATACAAGTTCACTGCAAAAACTATGCTAAAATAATCTGATAATATTTGCTAGAGTTGTCGCTTTGCATGTTTTTTTTAACTTGAATGGGGGGTGTGCTCTTGAATAAATAACAATCATTATTGATTAACTAGTGTGTTACTGACTTAAATAATTAAGAATCTGTCCTTACAATATCATAGCACTGACACGGCCAATACAGAAAAAGTCAGCCAATATCGATTTTCCTTGTATTGGCCGTATTCCGATCAGGGCCAATACAACCCCTTACGTCTCATAGGTTTCCATTTCACGTGAAGTAAAAATGCGAGAAAATCGATAACTGGTCGTCTGATGACGGAGCTGTCGAAAGGAATGTTTTTGTGGATTGTCTGAGTGAGAAATATGGCAGTTTTAACATCAACAGTTGTTTTATTTACTTGAAAAAGTGAGATCCTGAAATGAAACGTTGATAAAATTTCCGACTCTTTGTTGTCTGAACGACCATGCGACAAAAGAACAGAACACATTTCAGTACATGTGTACCTCTATTTTAATGTTGAATACCGGAGATAAATAACAGCTAAACGTCTGGGAAATGTTCATGGGTTGATCTAAAATTTAACATTTTCAACTCTGGACATTTGTCGGATGCCAACAGCCGATTTACAACCTGGAAATTGTAGAATTATGAATGCCATGATGGTGTAGATTAGGCGGTGCAAGGTAAGGTCTTTACTGATACCATATTGTAATGATACTTTTGCTTAGGTTGAATACTTGAATAGTCAATGTCATATACATTTGTATGT
>MJUU01070545.1:456-24091 GCA_002080025.1 Modiolus philippinarum
TTTCAAAATGGCCGCCGTTGCCATGGAAACGGAAAAAAGGCGGGAAAATTGAAAGTGCTCCAAATTGAACGAAACTTCACAGGAAGGATGTATACAAATAGTAGAACACATTTTCGGGCCCAAAAAATTCAAAATGGCCGCCGTTGCCATGGAAACTGAAAAAGGTGGGAAAATTGAAAGTGCTCCGAATTGGATGAAATTTCACAGATAGGTTGTCAAGATTGTGCGGAACTCATATTAAAAGCTATCTCCTGTGTCCATGGGAGGTTTGGGAGACTTTTATGTTTGTATCCAAACATAGGAACCCTAGTTATTACTATTATACTTTCTTATTATTTTCCTTGAATAATTTTGTCCACGCGAGTTCTCAGAGTTGCCTGAACAGAATCACTTGATACTTTGCACACAGTTGGAACACCATGTAAAGTTATGCATAACAGTGAAAAAATTTTCAAAATGGCCGCCATTTCCAAAATGGCCGCCATTTTACGTCAAAATTTCAACTTTGTCCGATTTCAACGAAAATTTATTTCTAGGCAGATTTTGACGCTGCGAACAAGATGGAATCATCGAATTGGCTGCCAGGCGAGACATCAGCTATTGCTTGCAATTGCAAATCTAGTTATTATTCTTTTTCTTCTTCTTCTTCCGGCGTAAATTCCTGCCCGGGCCATAACTCAAAGACCAATGGTTGGAACTTTATGAAACTTCACATGATGGTTAAGGACAATGAGAAGGTGTGCCATCCGGGCTCGGAATTTCCAAAATGGCGAAACGGAAAAAAGGTGGGAAAATTAAAAGTGCTCAGAATTGGATGAAATTTGATCGGAAGGTTGCCTAGCATGCATAGAATTGATTTTTGTTCTAAAATTTTCAAAATGGCCGCCGTTGCCATGGAAACGGTAAAAAGGCGGGAAAATTCAAATTGCTCAGAATGGGATGAAATTTGACAGGAAGGTTTCCTAGTATGAATAGAATTTATTGTTGGTCTTAAAATTTTCAAAATGGTGGCCGTTCCCATGGAAACAGAAAAAAGGCGGGAAAATTCAAATTGCACAGAAGTGGATGAAATTAGACAGGAAGGTTGTCTAGCATGCATAGAATTGATTTTAGGTCTTAAAATTTTCAAAATGGCGGGCATTGCCATGGAAATGAAAAAAGGCTGGAAAATTCAAAGTGCTCAGAATTGGATGAAATTGCTAGATATGGGAGTTCGTTTGGGAGACTTTTGTGTTTCGCTCTGCGAACACAGTCATTACATGTTATTATTTTGATACTTGACACACAGTTGGAATACCATGTGAAGTTATGCACGACGGTGAAAAAAAATTTCAAAATGGCCGCCATTTCCAAGATGGCCTCCGTTTTACGCCAAATTTCAACTTTGTCGGATTTCAATGAAAATTGATTTCTAGGTAGATTTTGACGCTGCGAACAACATGGAATCATCAAATTGGCTGCCAGGGGTGACATCAGCTATTGCTTGCAATTGCAAATCTAGTTCTTTTTCTTCTTGTTCTTCCGGCGTAAAATTTTTGTCCGGGACAAATCTCAAAAACCTTTGACCGTAACCTCATGAAACTTCATATGCTGGTAGAGGACAATCAGTAGATGTGCCGTCCGGTCTCGGAATTTTCAAAATGGCGGCCGTTGCCATGGAAAGTGAAAAAAGGCGGGAAAATTCAAAGTGCTCAGAATTGGATGAAAATTGACAAGAAGGTTGCCTGCGATGCATAGAATTGATTTTTGGTCTCAAAATTTTCAAAATAGCGACCGTTGCCATGGAAACCGAAAAAAGGCGGGAAAATTCAAAGTGCTCAGATTTTGATGAAATTTGTCAGGAATGTTGCCTAGCATGCATAGAATTGATTTTTCAATTTACCAGAAGGGGTGCCAGATATGGGAGTTCGTTTGGGAGACTTTTGTGTTTCGCTCTGCGAACACAGTAATTACTTGTTATTATTAAGCTTTCTTTCTTTCTTTCTTTCTTTCTTTCTTTCTTTCTTTCTTCCACCTCTTTTTGTCCGGCTTATACCTCAATGATGCCTGGACAGAAATAATTCATACTTGGTACAAAGTTCGAACACTATCTGGAGGGGTGCATGCAAGTAAAATTTTTTTCAAAGTGGCCGCCATTTTTAAGATGGCTACCAAAATACGAAAAATTCGACATTCGTCCAATTTTAACAAAACTTGAAATTTTCTCAATCATGCCTCAATGGAATTCATTCATATTTGGTACAAAGTTGGATCACTATCTGGAGGAGGGTACGCAAGGAAATTTTTTTTTCAACATGGCCGCCTTTTCCAAGATGGCCGCCAAAATACGTAAAAATTTCAACTTTGTCCGATTTCAACGAAATTTGATTTCTAGATAGATTTTGGTGCTGCGAACAAGCTGGAATCATCGAATTGGCTGTCAGGGGCGACATCAGCTATTGCTTGCAATTGCAAATCTAGTTATTATTATTATTCTTCTCCTTTCCCTACCTTCCGCACAAATATTTGTCCGGAGTTTTTCTCAGAGATGGTAAGAGCTAGGGTATTGAAACTTGGTAGGAAGTTGGAACACCATCTGAAGTTGTGCATATTGTCTGGAAATTTGCAAATTGGCAAGTTGCCATGGAAACGGAAAAAAGGCGGGAAAATTAAAAGTGCTCCGATTTGGATGAAATTTTACACAGAGGTTGTCTATTATGTGTAGAATTGAATATTTCACGAATGGATATGGAGTAAATGAACATGAGATCATAACACATATGTTAACTCCAACTGCATTAATTTTAATGAGCTGTATGGCCATTTCGGAAATTAATTCCTCATCAGCAGCACTAGAACCCAAACAAAGGAAATCCATAATTTCAAAAAAATGTTTAAAATGAATAAAACTAAACGAAATCCGAATAATCAGTAATATCAAATATAGCTAAGGACAAAAATGCGATGGAGGGAGTTAATCCTTAGGTTTTAGAAATCTGGTCTCCAAGACTTCAAAATGGCGCCCGTTGCCATGGAAACTGAAAAAAAGCGGGAAAACTAAAAGTGCTCCGATTTGGATGAAAATTGACACAGTGATTGTCTATGATGTGTGGAATTGAACTCTGGTGTCAGAATTCCGAAAATGGTGACCGTTGCCATGGAAACCGAAAAAAGGCGGGAAAATTAAACATGCTCCGGTTTGGATGAAAATCGACGCAGATGTTATCTATGATGTGTGGAGTTAAATTCTGGAGTCAGAATTTCCAAAATGGCGATCGTTGCCATGGAAACTGAAAAAAGGCAGGAAAATCAAGTGCTCCTATTTTGATGAAATTTTACGCAGAGGCTGCCATTCGTGTGACAAATTGAAATTCTAGGTCCATGGGGGATTTGGGAGCCATTCTATGATCCACAAGATCATAATTACATCTTGTTTTTCATTATTATTATTCTCCAATGAATTTTTTTAACTTTGTCCAGACAATATCTCAAAGATGGGTAGTCCAAACTTAATGAAACTTGGCAACGTTGTGGACAACCACCCCAAGATGTGCAAGAAGGTCTTTAAATTTCAAAAATGACCTCGGTCATTGGTCACTTTGAACTTTGACCTCAAATCTTGTGATTGGATTATCTCAGAAGTGTAACAGATAGCTGATAATATGTAATACAAAAATGTGTATTAGGTCCTGACGGACCTTTGTTACATTTGGACCGAAACTCTATGATGAACCGTTCATGAGTTATGCCCCTTAAAAATTTCGTCATATCTTAAAACATATTTTTTCTCGGAAACGGTAAGAGATAGAAACCTGAAAGCTTTTCCATTCAACTTACGTGATATGTGTTACATTTAAAAATGCCAAGGTCAAAGGTCATTGGTCACTTTGAACTTTAACCTCAGACCTTTTTATTGGATTATCTCAGAAACCTTAATAGATAAGTGATGAAATGTAACGGGGAAAATGTGTGTCTTGTTAGGATCTACATTTGTTACATGGGTCCAAAAATACTGGACCAATCGTTTTGGGCCTATGGACCAAAAAACGATTTTTTATGTCCGAATTTCGGTTTTTTGCTTACAACTCAAATACAATTGCAGATAAAAAAGTCATTCAACATACAAAATGTTCAGGAAGACGGGACCTTCAAAATGAGGTTAAGGTCAAAGATCAAGGTCACACCCATATTTTTTCATGTTAAAGTATCAATAAATACACATATTAAGCTTGGAATGTTGGTTTCACGATGAATCAATAATGAAAACATTATGACGCAACTTTCTGATGCTATCCAGATTAATTTTGACCTGCGAATCACAGAACTAATAGCACTGATAGACGAAAACATAATGAGCTTAAAAAACTAATTCTTACACGAGGAATAAAAAAAATATTTCAGAACAAAGTATTACAATCATTGGTGGTAAATATACAACACAACATTTTTTCAAAGAGCAATTGAGTATGGAATCTTGATTGGGTGACTCGTTTTTATTCTTCTTTCTTTCTTTATTCTCGTCCGGATGAAGTTGTCCGAAAGCGGATCTCAGAGACCATCAGACCTAGGACTTTGAAACTTTGTGGGAAGTTAGCCCTATATATCTAGTTGTGCAAGAAAGAGACAAAAAGTTTTCAAAGGGAGGTTCATTAAGGGTGTACTTGGGGGTTCAAAAAGGGGTGGGGTCGCCAATGTTAACCCTATGGTAAAATGAAATTTTGGATATTTTTCACCATATTTCTCACTGTATCTCAAAAACTTTTAATGCTAGCTCCATGAAACTTCATAGGAAAGATATTTGTAATGTAAGGAAGGGTTCTACAGCATTGGAAATTTCAAAATAACTTCGGTTGTCTTGGGAACAAAACAAAAAATAGAAATTTTGAGAAAATAGTATTTTATGCTAATGATTATATTTTGATTACAGCAATACATATCACATATGTTATAAGGGGAACCCCGGTCCATTTTTTTTTTGGGGTGGGGGGGGGGTTGGAAGGAGGTCTGAAATTGGCTTTAATGGACAGAAGAGCATTTGGTTGCCATAGAAACAAAACCAAAAACTTATCTTTTTAAAAAACAGGTTGTATGATAAAAAAAGAAGGAATTTTGAGAAATATGTATTACATAGCTTATAAGGGGAACTCCTGCCCAAATTTTTTTGGAAAGGGTCTGAAATTGGGTGTAATGGACAAAAGAGCACTTGTTTGTCTTGGAAACAATTTTTTTTTTGTAGAAAAATTGAGTTTTCTGATTAAAAAAGTGGAATTTTGAGAAATATGTATAACATAGGTTATAAGGGGAACCCCTGCCCAAGTTTTTTTGGAAAGGGTCTGAAATAGGGTGTAATGGACAAAAGAGCATTTGGTTGCCATGGAAACAAAACCAGAAACGTTTTTTTTTGTTAAAAAATCAAGTTTTATGATAAAAAAGAAGGAATTTTGAGAAATATATATTACATAGCTTATAAGGGGAACTCCTGTCCCCATTTTTTGGAAAGAGGTCTGAAATTCGGTGTAATGGACAAAAGAGCACTTGTTTGTCATGGAAACAAAACCATAAATGTATGTTTTTGTAGAAAAATTGACTTTTTTGATTAAAAAATGTAATTTTGAGAAATATGTATTATATAGGTTATAAGGGGAGCCCTTGCCCAAATTTTCTTTGGAAAGAGGTCTGAAAGTGGGTTTAATGGACAAAAGAACATTTGGTTGCCATGGAAACAAAACCAGAAACTTATTTTTCTGAAAAATAAGGTTTTCTGATCAAAAAGAAGGAATTTTTAGAAATATGTATTGCATAGCTTATAAGGGGAACCCCTGCCCAATTTTTTTTTGGAAATGGTATAAAATAGGGGAAATGGACAAAAGAGCACTTGTTTGCCATAAAAACAAAAACAGAAACGTATTTTTTTGGTTGAAAAATTGAGTTTTCTGATAAAAATAGGAATTTTGAGAAATATGAATTACATAGGTTATAAGGGAAACCCTGCCCAAATTTTCTTTGGAAAGAGGTCTGAAATAGGGTGTAATGCACAAAAAAGCATTTTGTTGCCATGGAAACAAAACCAGAAATTATTATTTTTTTTTTGAAAAATCAGGTTTTATGATAAAAAAGAAGGAATTTTGAGAAATATGTACTACATAGCTTATCAGGGGAACTCCTGTCCAAATTAATGGAAATGGTCTGAAATTTGTCATGGAAACAAACATAAACGTATTTTTTTTGTAGAAAAATTGAGTTTTCTGAAAAAAAATAGGAATTTTGAGAAATATGTATTACATAGGTTATAAGGGGAACCCAAAAATTTTTTTCTTGAGGGAGTCTGGTAATGCCTTGAAATCCGATATGGGAGTTCGTTTGGGAGACTTTTGTGTTTCGCTTGCGAACACAGTTATCACTTGTTATTATTATTATTCGTCAATGGATTTTTCAAACTTTGTCCAAACATTATCTCAGAGATGGGTATTCCAAACTTAATGAAACATGGCACCAATGTAGACAACCACCCAAAGATGTGCAAGAAGGTCTTTGAATTTCCAAATGACCACGGTCATTGGTCACTTTGAACTTTGACCTCAAATCTTGTGATTGGAATATCTCAAAAACTGTAAATGATAGCTGATTAATTGTTATGGCAAAAATGTTTATTAGGTCATGACGGACCTTTGTTATATTTGGACCGAAATTCTATGATGCACCGTTCAAGAGTTATGCCCCTTGAAAGTTTCGTCACCTCTTTTAGCATGTTTTTTTTTCTCGAAAACAGTAAGAGATAGAAACCTGAAACCTTGTCCATCCAATTTAGGTGATATGTGTCACATTTAAAAATGCAAAGGTCAAACAGCATTGTTCACTTTGTAGTTTGACCCTAGACCTTGTTTTGTAATAACTCATAAACTGTAATAGATAGCTGATAACATGTCTTGTTAAGATCTACATTTGTTACATAGAGTCCAAAATAATCGGATCAACCATTTTCGGTTTATGGACTGAAAACCGATTTTGATGTCCGAATTTTGTGTTTTTTGCTTATAGCTCAAATACCATTGAAGATACTAAAAAACATTCAACGTACAAAATGTTCATAAAGTCTGGACCTTCAAAATGTGGTCAAGGTCAAAGGTCAAGGTCACAGCCCTAAAGCTTTATTTTGCATTAAAGTATCAGTAAATGTACATATTAAGCTTTGAATGCTGGTTTCATCAATGAATCAATAATGAAACCATTATGACACAACTTCCTTTCTGATGCAATCCAGTACATTTACTTATGAAGTGTTAACCTGTGAATCAAAGTACTACTAACACTGATAGACGAAAAGTTAATGAGTTTATGACACTAGTTCTTACATAAGGAATAGAAACAAATATTTCAGAACACATTTTTACAATCATTGGTGATAAATATACAACACAACATTTTTTTTTCAAAAAGCAATTTGGTATGGAATCTGGTTCGGGTGAATTGTGTTTGCATGCAAACATATCATCACTCGTTATTATCCTTCTTTCCCTTTCTTCTCGTCGCAATGAACTTGTCCTAACCAGATCTCAGAGACCATAACACATAGAGCTTTCAAATTTTGAAGGGGTTAGCCACGTGTATCTAGATGTGCAATAAATAATTATTTTTTGAAAGAGGATCACTAAAGGGTACATTTGGGGGCTCAAAAAGGGGTGGGGTCGTCCTATGTTAAGTCTATTGAAATTTTTAATGTTTTCACTGCAACTCAAAAACTATTTACACTAGCTGCACCACAATTCATAGGAAGGTTGTATGTGATGTCAGATAAAGTTTAACAGCATTGTTAATTTGAAAATTAGTACGGTTGCCATGGAAACCATTACAAAAAATTGAAATTTTGAGAAAAAAGTACCGGTATTTATTGTTGATAGTTGTATTTCTATTACAGCTATATGTATTAGTAAGGTTATAAGGGGAACCCCTGCTCAATTTTTTTTTTTGAAAGTGGGTTTAATAATGCCCAGGAATGCGATATGGGAGTTCGCTTGGGAGACTTTTGTGTTTCGTTTGCGAACACAATTATAACTACTTACTTTCTTCTCGTCCGGATGAACTTGTCCGAACCAGATCTCAGAGACTATTTTACCTACAGCTTTCAAACTTTGTTGGATGTTAGCCCCATATATCTTGTTGTGTAACATGCAAAAATTTTTCAAAAGGGAGTTAATTAAGTGTACATTTGTGGGTTCAAAGAGGAGTTGGGTCCTCCATGTTAACCATATGGGAAAATGAAATTTTGAATTTTTTTCACCATTTTTTTACTGTATCTTAAAAACTATTTACTGTAACTCCATGAAACCTCATAGGGAAGATGTAATTAATGTAAGAAAGGGTTCCAAAGGATTGGAAATTCAAATTAATTCCGTTGCCATGGAAGCCCTTCAAAAAAGTTGAAATTTTGAGAAAACGTATCTATTATTGATAATTGTATTTTTATTACAGCTATATGTATTATTTTAAGGTTATAAGGGGAACCCCTGCCCAAATTTGTTTCGGAACCAGGTATAAAATTGGTTGTAATGGGTAATGGAACATTTGGTCAAAGGTCATTGGTCACTGAACTTTGACCTCANTTATTATTGTTTCTTTCTTCCATTTCTTTTTGTCCACGCAGGTTCTCAATGATGCCTGGACAGAATTCATTCATATTTGGTACAAAGTTGGATCACCTTATGAAGTTGTACCTCCACCAAAAAAAAATTTTTTAAGGTTATAAGGGGAACCCCTGCCCAAATTTGTTTCGGAACCAGGTATAAAATTGGTTGTAATGGGTAATGGAACATTTGGTCAAAGGTCATTGGTCACTGAACTTTGACCTCAGACCTAGTTATTGGATTATTTCAGAAACCATAATAGATAGCTGATTAAATGTAATGGGGAAAATGTGTGTCTTGTTGAGATCTACATTTGTTACACGGGTCTAAAATTATTGGACTAACCGTTTTGGGCCTATGGACCAAAAACCGATTTTTGATGTCCGAATTTAGGCTTTTTGCTTATAGCTCAAATACCATTGAAGATACAAAAAGACATTCAGCATACAAAATGTTAAGGAAGACGAGACCTTCAAAATGAGGTTAAGGTCAAGGTCACACCCCACACTTTATTTCATGTTAAAGTATCAATAAATACACATATTTAGCTTGAAAAGTTGGTTTTATCAATTAATCAATATTGAAAACATTATGACGCAACTTTCTGACGCAATCCATGTTAATTTACCTGTGAATCAAAGCACTAATAGCACTGATAGACGAAAACATAATGAGCTTAAGAAACTTTCTTTCTTCTCGTCCGGATGAACTTGTCCGAACCAGATCTCAGAGACTATTTTACCTACAGCTTTCAAACTTTGCAGGATGTTAGCCCCATATATCTTGTTGTGCAACATTCAATATTTTTTCAAAAGGAGGTTTATTAAGGGTACATCTGGGGGTTCAAAGAGGGATGGGGTCCTCCATGTTAACCCTATGGGAAAATGAAATTTTGAATTTTTTTCACCATTTTTTTTACTGTATCTGAAAAACTATTTACTGTAACTCCATGAAACTTCATAGGAAAGATGTGATTCATGTAAGAAAGGGTTCCATGGGATTGGAAATTCAAAAATTAATTCCGTTGCCGTGGAAACCATTCAAAATGTTAAAATTTTGAGAAAACGTTATCTATTATTGATAATTGTATTTTCATTACAGCTATATGTATTATTTTTTTGGATTTAAGGGGAACCCCTGTCCAAATTTTTTTTTCAAACCAGGTATAAAATTGATTGTAATGGATAATGGAACATTTGGTTACCATGGAAACCAAACCAGAAAGCTATAATTTTGAGAAAAAACATGTTTTATGGTGTGTGTTATGTTTTGATATCGACTGTATGTTTTGTTCACTATTTTTTCACTGTATCCTGAAAAACTAGTAACTGAAATTCCATGAAACTTCATAGGAAAGATGTTTGTCATGTAAGAAATGATCCAACGGGATTGGAAATTTCAAAATTAGAACCGTTGCCATGGAAACCATTCAAAAAAATTGAAATTTTGAGAAAACGCATTTATTACTTATAATTGTATTATCATGACAGCTATATGTATTATTTAGGTTATAAGGGGAACCCCTGCCCAAATTTTTTTAGAAACAGGGTATGAAATTCATTGTTATGGATAATGGAGCATTTGGTTGCCATGGAAACCAAGCTAGAAAGCTATTATTTTGAGAAAAACGTGTTTTATACTGTGTGTTATGTTTTGATTTCAACTATATGTATAAAGTAAATTATAAGGGGAACCCCTGCTCAATTTTTTTTTTGAAAGGGGGTTTTATAATGCCCAGGAATCCGATATGGGAGTTCGTTGGGAGACTTTTGTGTTTCGCTTGCGAACACAGTTATAACTCGTTATGTTGCCCCAGATGTAGTCGGGACGACATATTGTTCTTTGTCCGTTTCTCTATTATTCATTATTATTATTGTTTCTTTCTTCCATTTCTTTTTGTCCACGCAGGTTCTCAATGATGCCTGGACAGAATTCATTCATATTTGGTACAAAGTTGGATCACCTTATGAAGTTGTACCTCCACCAAAAAAAAATTTTAAAATGGCTGCCAAGTTACGTCAGCCTTTTGAATTTGTCCGATTTCCAAAAAAAAAATTAATAAAATCTGAAACATGTCTTGACAGAATTAATTCATATTTGGCAAAACGTTGAATCACCATAAGAAAATGGGCATGCAACAACCAAAAAATTCAAAACTGGCCGACATTTCCAAGATGGCCCCCAAAATACGTCAAAATTTCAACTTCGACCAAAAATTCGACGAAAATTGATTACTAGGTAGATTTTGACATTGCAAACAAAGTGGAATCATCAAATTGGCTGCCAGGGGCGACATCAGCTATTGCTTGCAATTGCAAATCTAGTTATTATTCTTCTTTCTTTATTCTCGTCCGGATGAACTTGTCCGAAGTAGATCTCAGAGACTATTTCACCTAGAGCTTTGAAACCTTGTATGATGTTAGCTCCATATATCTAGTTGTGCAACATCCAAAAAAAAGTCAGATTGGGGTACATAAAGGGTACATTTTGGGGGCTCAAATAGGGGTGGGGTCCTCCATGTTAACCCTATGGGAAAATGAGATTTTGAATTTTTTCCACCATCTTTTTACTGTATCTTCAAAACTAGTCACTGTAACTCCATGAAACTTCATAGAAAAGATGTTTGTCATGTAAGAAAGGGTTCCAAAGGATTAAAAATTTCAAATTAGAAACGTTGCTGTGGAAACCATGCAAAAAATTGAAATTTTGAGAAAATGCATTTATTACTGATAATGGGTATTTTCATTACAGCTATATTTATTATTTAATTTATAAGGGGAACCCCTGTCCAAATATTTTTTGAAACAAGATATGAAATTCATTGTTATAGATAATGGAGCAACTTTATTTCAACTATATTTAAACAGTAAAAGGTATAGAAGAGAAGCACTCCGAGTAGAGGTTAGAGCTTCTGTCGATATTTATACAGTAAATTATAAGGGGAACCCCTGCTCAATTTTTTATTAACGGGGTTTTATACTATCTCTTATCGTTTCCGAGAAAAAAAACATGTTTAAAGATATGACATAATTTTAAAAACTAATAAACAAAAAATGTGATTCCAATTCTGGTTAATTTCCTTAAACTCTCCAAGACGAGCAAATTTGGGGAATTTTTGTAAGCAAATATGCTTTTTGGATGAATTTTAGTCAAAACAAATATTTTCAATGGTATGATTTCAAAAACATGATTCCAATTTTGGTAAATTTTCTGAAACTGTCAAAGACAAGCAAATTTTTGGAATTCTTGTCAGCAACTATGCTTTTTGGATAAATGTTAGTCCAAATAAATGTTTTCAATGATTAGAATTCAATTTTTTTTTATTCCAGTTTTGATAAATTTCCTGAAACTCTCCAAAACAAGCATTTTTGTGGAATCCTTGTTAGCAGCCATGCTTTATGGATGAATTTTAGTCAAATGAATATTTTCAATGGTAAGATTTCAAATATTTTTTATTCCATTTTTGGTAAATTTCCTGGTACTCTCAAAGACCAGTTATTTCTTGGAATTATACTTAGCAACCATATCTTTATAGAGGCCAAATTATAATGACAGTGGAGCGAGTAGGCAGTACACTAGGTTTCGCGGAACCTTTGCGAATTATTACAAGTTATAATGTATACGTCTATTTTTTTTCAAATAATAATATGTACAAGTGGAAATACAAATTATAATTTGTATGATTTTATTGTACACATTATAATTTGTACACAACATATATATAAACTACAAAATTATGCTACAATGAACTGCAAGCAAGTTTAGCGCTGGGATGTTTATTGAGAAACTTTCAACAAATTGCTTGTAAGCAAAAATGTAACGTTTACTTCCATTGGCTTGTCGATAACAACAAGGCGGGGCTTGTACTGAAGTGAGAAATCATAATTTAGAATGTGCACGTGATTCCTTTTGTATATTGTTGTAGTATAAAATTTTAAACTGTCCAAGTTTTTACCGAAGTTTTTATAAAAAATATTTGTTCTTAAGTTAAGACTTATTAAATAACGATCAAAATCAAATATTTTTACGATAAATGTTACGGCTTTCTGGCGTTTTCTGTAAGTACATAAGTGTGTGAAACATGATGAAAAATAACCAACATAACCAGTGTTCTCTGTTACATAGGCAAAGTATTCATATTTTAAAATATTCTTGAAGATAAAAGAAAATGTGTCCATGGGACACGGATGCCCCCGCCATACAGGTATCGGCAAACAGGAAGTAGATGCGTGACAGACCTGAAAAGGGGAGACACGGTACAACTCATCATACCAAAGCTTCATACCAAATATCAAATAATTCCTGCATACACAATCTGAGAAATCCTTGACAAAAAATTTCAATATATGGCTATAATGGGAAAAAATCAAAGTTGTCGTCAAACAGGAAGTAGATGAGTTATGGACTTAAAAAGGGGAGACACCGTACAACTCATTATACTAAAGCTTCAGACCAAATATCAAATCATTACTGCATACACAAGCTGAGAAATCCTTGACGAAAAATTTCAATATATGGCTATAATGGGAAAAAATCAAAGTCGTCGTCAAACAGGAAGTGGATGAGTTACGGACTTGGAAAGGGGAGGCACGGTACAACTCATCATACTACAGCTTCAGACCAAATATCAAATCATTACTGCATACACAAGCTGAGAAATCCTTGACGAAAAATTTCAATATATGGCTATACTGGGAAAAATTCAAAGTTGTCGTCAAACAGGAAGTAGATGAGTTACGGACTTGAAAAGGGAAGATACGGTACAACTCATCGTAGTAAAGCTTCAGACCAAATATCAAATCATTACTGCGTACACAAGCTGAGAAATCCTTGACGAAAAATTTCAATATATGGCTATAATGGGGAAAATTCAAAGTTGTCGTCAAACAGGAAGTAGATGAGTTACGGATTTGTAAAGGGGAGACACTGTACAACTTATCATACTAAAGCTTCAGACCAAATATCAAATCATTACTGCATACACAAGCTGAGAAATCCTTGACGAAAATTTTCGGATGTACGTACGGACGGACGTACGGACGTACGGACAAGGGTAAAACTTAATGCCCCCATCGCCTAACGGCGGGGGCATAAAAACGACAAAACTGATAAATCTCTAGAGGTTGAAGAGGCAAATTTTTCATATCCTAAAATATTCCTCCAGATTACAAATAAATTATACATTTTTTACGTCACACAACATCGACCGATGGTATTCCATTTATTTTTGGAGAGACTACCAAGGACTATAATAACTTGTTCCATTTAACTCGGTAATTTTAACGAGGTTAAAGGGCTTTTTTTTTGGATCGTGGCGGAAATCTTAGATTTCACCAGTTATTTTTAGGTTGGAAAAAATATGTTTAAAGAGTTTTGTGGTTGACCATTTTATTATTTTTTAGAAGGGGGGGGGGGGGTACTTTGAATATTTTTGGGTAGGGATGTACCAAATCGATCTCGAAAACATGCCCTGAATTTATATCCTCCCGTACGTAAAACATACCCCAAATTTATATAGCAACATTAAATTCAAAATACTATTGTTTTAACATAATAATAAAAAAATCAAAGAAACCAAGCATGAAGTACGTTTATCATTGTACATTAAAAAAATAATTCTGCTGTCTCTAAATAATTGCTTTTTTTTGGTGCAACATTTCTATAATTTTTTTTAATGCAAATTTATATGCAAGTAGTTTAAAAACACACCGAAATTTATATATTGCATGCAAAAAAGATATACCCGAATTTTTGGCACATCACCGTATATCAAAATAATGGAAGTTACCCCACACGGGATTATATAGTTGTTGAATTTGCAAATGAACTATACCCAAAGTTTTTGCACATCCCAGTATACCATAATAATATAATAATGGAAGTTAACTCCCCCAGGAGTATAGTTGTTGAACTTGCAAGTAAACTTCTTTGTTTTCCCGTCTCACAATGTCTAACTGATTTTTATATCCGTCCAACTCTTACTCCTAATATATACAAACGCGCAGGAGTCAGGCCCCTACTATAAAATCACATGACCTTGTAACGTCACACAAAAATCCCCTTCTTACAACTCAGCAATCTGATTGGCCAAGACCATAATGACGTCACACAAAAAATCCCCTAACTGATCCTATAAATCAATCACCTGTCATGTCATCGATAAAAAAAATGTCAAAATGATTGACACATCAAAGAAAGAAAAGTTAAGTACCGCAATAAAATATCTTTATTCTCATACATCACTGTAAAGAAACAATGTAAGAAATGTACCTTTTTTAATGGATAGTAAAAATGTCAAAATGATTGACAGATCGTAAAACTTACCAATCTATAGCAATACTATAAACATTGACCATCGCTGCGAGAACATTGTCAGACACTAACTGTGTTATTCCTATATTTACTGTACTTTAAAACGGATTATTTAAAAGATTGGGTATATTTATCACCCTTTGTATGAAGGTAAGTCTTAAGTTAGCTCTAATCAATAATTCTAGGTGTGCATTTCTTTCAAAAGATACATTGTCACAAGTACATCACGAAAAAGTACCTTCGAACACACGAAAAAGGCGTGATGGGCTAAACGAGCGCAAAAATTAAATTTGTCGAAAGATAGTCATATTACATATCAAACTGAAGCTAATCACTAGTACAATACGAAAAAGTACTTTCGACAACACCCAAGAGGCATGGTGGGGTCAGCGAGTGCAAAATGTTTAATTTGTCAAAACATAGCCGTGTTACATATTAAACTGAAGCTAATCACTAGTATACCACGAAAAAAGTACATTCGACCACACCCAAAGGGCGTAGTGGGGTCAACGAGTGCAAAAAAATCAAATTTCTCGAAACATATCAAATTGAAGCTAATCACTAGTACACTACGAAAATAAGTACTTTCGACCACACCCAAATAGTTTGGTGGTGTCAACGAGTGCAAAAAAAATTAAATTTGTCAAAACATAGTCGTGTTACATATCAAATTGAAGCTACCCATTAGTACACTACCAAATAAGTACCTTCGACCAAACCCAAGGGGCGTGATGGCGTCAACGTGTACAAAAAAGTTTAAGTTGTCAAAACATAGTCGTGTTACATATCAAACTGAAGCTAATCACTAGTACACTTCGAAAAGAGTACTTTCGACCACACCCGAAGGGCGTAGTCGGGTCAACGAGCGCAAAAAATTAAATTTGTCAAAACACAGTCGTGTAACATGTCAAATTGCAGCTAATCACTAGTACACTACGAAAAAAGTATCTTCGACCACACCCAAGAGGCATGGTGGGTCATCGAGGGCAAAGAATTTAAGTTGTCAAAACATAGTCGTGTTACATATCAAATTGAACCAGTACAATTCGAAAAAGTACTTTCCAACACACCCGATGGGCGTGCTGGGGTCAACGAGTGCAAATCAAATTTGTCGAAACATAGTCATGTTACATAGCAAATTGAAGCTAATCACTAGTATACTTCGAAAAAAGTATTTTCGACCACACCCAAGGGGCGTGGAAATGTCAACGAGTGTAAAACTTTCAAGTGGTCAAAACATAGTCGTCTTACATATCAAATTGAAGCTAATCACAAGCACATTACGAAAATAGTACTTTCGACCACACGTGAATGGCGTGATGGGATCAACAAGTGCAAAATTCTAAGTTGTCAAAACATAGTCGTGTAACATATGAAATTGAAGCTAATCACTAGCACACCTCGAAAAAAGTGCTTTTCACCACACCCAAAGGAAGTAGTAGGGTCAACGAGTGCAAAAATAGAAGTTGTCAAAACATTGTCGTGTTACATATCAAATTGAAGCTAATCACTAGTACACTTCGAAAAAAGTACTTTCGACCACACCCGAAGTGCATAGTGAGGTCAACGAGTGCAAACAATTTAATTTGTCAAAACATAGTCGTGTTACGTATCAAATTCAAGCTAATCACTAGTACACTACGAAAAAAGTACCTTCAACCACACCCAAAGAGCGTGGTGGGGTCAACGAGTGCAAAGAATTTAAGTTGTCAAAACAAAGTCGTGTTACATATCAAATTGAAGCTAATCACTAGTACACTTCGAAAAAAGTACTTTTGACCACACCTGAAGGGCGTGATAGGGTCAACGAGTGCAAAAAAAATAAGTTGTTTAAAGATAGTCGGGTAACATATCAAATTTAAGCTAATCAATAGCACACTACGAAAAAACTACTTTCGACCACACCTATTGGAAGTAGTGGGGTCAACGAGTGCAAAAAATTAAATTTCTCAAAACATAGTAGTGTTACATATCAAAATGAAGCTAACCACTAGTACACTACGAAAAAAAGTACTTTCGACCACACCTGAAGGGCATGACGGGGTCAACGAGTGCAAGATGTTTAATTTGTCAAAACATAGTCGTGTTACATATCAAATTGAAGCGAATCACTAGCACACTTCGGAAAAAGTACTTTCGACAACACCCGAAGGGCTTGGAGGGTCAACGAGTGTGAAAATTAAAGTTTGTCGAAAGATAGTTGTGTTACATATCAAATTGAAGCTAATCACAAGAACACTAAAAAGTACTTTTGACCACACTCTAAGGCCATTGTGAGGTCAACGAGTTCAAAATTTTCAAATTGTAAAAGTATAGTCGTGTTACAAATCAAATTAAGCCAGTCACTTGTACATTACGAAAAATCATTTCACTCTCAAATTTCATACTTTCGACCAAAGAGATTTTCCTATCCTTTTCTTAAAAGATCAATCGAAATTAACAGATGTAAGATTTGTGTTTGAAGGGATAAGCTTATTATTTGGAAGTGTCTGATTCTGTATTCATTTTTCACATTCTTTACTTCCGCTACAATATAAAAGAACAAAAATATTACTACGTTACATCCTTTACATAATTCCATATGATTGTGCGCAACCGAGTACAATTGGTTTCTACCAAATGTAAACATTCTGAATAGTGTTTCGTGAATATAAAGCTGATGATTGGTCATTTAGATGTTTGTTGTTATCCCCGTACTTTCGAATGAAAGTTCGGGGATATTGTCGTTGGCCTCGTCCGTCCGTCCGTCTGTCCGTCCGTCCGTCCGTCCGTCACACATCCTTGCGACGCGAACTCCTCCTACATTTTTGGATTTAGGGTTTTAATTTTGTTATAGAACTGTTGCATATATGCTGCAGATGCGCAATAAGCTTTCGGATTTTTGATATTGGTCTTGGTGAAAACAAGAGGCCCCAAGATGTCCATTTTGACACATGTGGCATGTGACGCGAACTCCCCCTACATTTTTGGATTTAGGGTTTTAATTTTGTTGTAGAATTGTTGCATATGGTCTATAGATGCGCAATAAGCTTTCGGATTTTTGATATCTATCTTGATGCAAACAAGAGGCCCCAAGATGTCGATTTGACAAAGAACACAAAATGTGGATTGTGACACATATGGCATGTGACGCAAACTCATCCTACATTTTTGGATTTATGGATTAAATTTTTTTTGCAGAATTGTTGCATATAGTCTGTAGATGCGCAATAAGCTTTCAGAATTTTGATTCCGGTTCCAACTTTGGTAAATTTCCTGAAAATGTCAAATACTGATATTTTTGGACATTTTGGCATATAATCTAATATTTTGGCAAGTATTTGGAAAAAATAAAAATTCTGAAATCTTAGAATTCGAAAATGTGATTCCAATTTTGGCAAATTTCCGGAAAGTCTCAAAGACCACTTATTTTTTGGAATTCTACCTAGCAACCATACTTTCAGCATTTGTTTTGATAAGGTTAATCATTTTCACCAATTGGATTTCAAAAATATTTGATTCCAATTTGGTAAATTTCTTGAAAGTGTCAAAGACCACTTATTTTTAGGAATTCTACCTAGCAACAATGCTGTTAGGGTTTGTTTCCATTAGGGCAATCATTTTCACCAATTGAATTTCAAAAATATTTGATTCAAATTTTGGTAAATTTCCTGAAAGTGCCAAAGACCACATATTTTTTGGAATTCTACATTGAAACGATAGTTAAAAAATTTGTTAGAATTAGAAGAAACATTTCACAAACTTGATTTCCAAAACATATGATTCCAAGTTTGGTAAAATTTCTGAAAGTCTCAAAGACTACTTATTTTTTGGAATTCTGCCTAACAACCATATATTCTTTAATTCCTTATGGTAAAAATAGTGACTGTCAATAGTTTAATTTCAAAAATTATTCCCAGGGTCTATAGCTGTTTTCTGTGTCAAACAGGGGGTGCGGGGATCACTGTCGTTTCCGACAGTCCTTACTCTAGTTTTTTAATATCACGATTTTCTTAAAAACAGCCACGCTTTATTGCAGAAAAATGCATCTAATTGAAATTTATTTTTTTTATTACACACAGTGATTTGTTATAAAAACATTGCAATATTACAATACATTGTATTTGTTGAATGCCAGATATTGACAAACATATGTCTTTGTGTTTAGATGTGTTCCTAGAGAAATAAAATAAGTATAGATATGAAATGTGTGTTCTTCAGAATAAATTGCGAAATACTTTTAAAAAAAACTGAAAACTAAACCGCCTACAACTGGAACATATTCGTCGTAATGAAAATGCACATTTTAAGAAACGCGGCAAAGTAAGTTAACTCACACATTTATTTATGAATTATTCTTTATTGAAAGCTTCATTTACTTAAAACTAAGGAACAAACCATTTTGTTTAATTAAACCAATGACAATTCAAACACGAAGACAGTAAATGTATTGTGTGTTGTCAAAGGCTGAAACATATAATGCCTTGATAAGAGATTGATACAGAACAGTTTTCAGTAATGTTGTATTTTGTATTGTGTATTTGTAGCAATCAAACTGTTTTTTTTTGTAGGTTGTATTCTCACAAGTTCATTCATTTCACTTTGTCCTTGTATTTCACCAAACCCTTTAATGTCTTTTTTTTTTTAATTTACTTTCTTTTTTGTATTTCATCAACATCTTTTTAAGTCTTTTTTTTTATTTTATTAATTTATTTGTTTTTGCAGTTTCAGATTTTAGGGATTAAATGTTATATCCAGATATTTATACTTACTAGTATATGAAATCTAGCTTCTCTGTCTAAGCACTTCAATCAAAGAAACTGAATAAAGCAAACCTTACAAATTTGTGTTTCACATTTTTAATGATGAATCGATTACAAATTTAAAGCGTATTTCTTTTTTTTAAGTATTTCTTTTTATTGTTATACGATGCAGTGGTCTTAAAACAAACAGATTCCATGGAGTTTACTTAATATGAAATTGATAATCAAAAATAATCCTATGCACAATAACAGGACCTTTGCACAAATAACATCTGCCAGTTAATATTTTAAATACTAATGTGCGTTCAATATGTCATTACAATTGATTGCTTGGTCATTTCTTATTTATGTTGTTTATTAAATTCCTACACTAAAATCGATGTTCTATGAATTTTAATAACGATAACAAGCAATAATTTTTAGATAATCGATATTTTTTTGCCCCATGATAACTGAATACCTTTATGAAGAATAACAATGATCAACAATAATAAAGTCTCTTCTGGGTTTGGATTTGAATAGGTGAATCTATAATAACTTTTCTTACCTTTAAACTGCTAAAATGCAAACATGTGGTGTGCATTTCACAAGACAAACAAGGAAATTGTACTTGTCTGGTTTATATTTGACTATTCACAACCGACTTGCCACCACAGAAACTGTTCCCCCTGTTCGACTTTGGAACCGGAAGATTTGGCATTTGATTGATTTGGCAATGATTAGGCTACGTACGTCTTAAGATTGTGGATGTGTTAAAAAACACTCGATTACATCTGTACATGTAAAACAAAAACATTTGTTATGTTCAAAATTGATTGATGACTCAGTCAAATATAAACCAGACAAGTACAATTTCCTTGTTTGTCTTGTGAAATGCACACCAATGGATATATTTTAGCAGTTTAAAGGTAAGAAAAAAGTTATTATAGATTCACAAGACAACACCCAAATATTACATAACACTGACACTTAAAATGAAAAACCGAGTGGGGACGAGATTCCGTAGGACATACGTACATCTTTTTTAATCGAAATTCAAGCAATATGTGCACAGTACAATAGGCAGAAAACTATAACTAGACAAATGAAAAGGTTTGAATACGTGTTGCAACACTAGCATTCAAGTAATAAATCGAAAAATAATTTCTCCACTATAATGATTTGCTCTATTCAAGCATAAACGAGTCAAATTTTGCTATTTTTAGCAACATTCCGGAATATTAAAAAAAAGAACATTTAACAGATTATTAGCAATTCACAATTCATATAGTAGCATATATTTATGATAACGTTTATATCATGATAAACGCTTTCCTTGACACTTTAATGATCAATCAGTTCCACATATCTCATATTCCTACACTAAACCAATTGCAACTTCCATTTTCAATTACAAAAGGGTATTGCGTGACTTCCAAATTGATGACTTTAAAGCCAAATCACCTGATTGTGCTTGCACCTCTTTCCCATTCAATTATAGTCCGGCTGGACACGTTATAACTGGTGACCTTTATATCGTAGACAACCTGAAACTACAAGATATCTTCTCAAAAGGTCCAAAATTCCGTGAGCCCCAGCACATCAACTGGAAGTACAATTTCAAGATTTTGATGGATGCAGTTGAAGACTATGCTAGGAGGAGGACAAAGAAAGAGAAAGAGGACGTTGAGACATTGTCCGACTGGATCAGGTCCATAAAGTCATTAATTGTAAATCGCATCCGGCGCTTAAAAACGACAATGAAATCCAGAGGTCCCAGTGTATTTTAGGATCCCCTTGTGGTGGGAACTCTTTCCGACCTCCGTGGGAATTGCGTCGTTGTCCCTGCGGACGGAGCTTTTAACAAAATTCTGTTTGTGTGTAAGAAACACTATCTCGACTGCCTTGTGAAACAGATGGGCATCTACAGTTCATCTGGAAACTCTATTTGTACCCCTCCTGTGGTATGGAGGGATGGGGTTGTAAAAAATCACACTTCAGTTTTGGCATCATTTGGCATGGGCGCCGGTGGTGGAAACAGTCGACTCCCTTGCGTCTACTGGGTACCTGGACTACATGGGAGTCCATGCGGACTGAGATTCATTGCCGGGTCTTCCGGATGCACCACTAAAACTCTTTCACAGCTCCTCACTACTTTGTTGACCGCAGTCATTTATGGCCCGACAAATTACTGTCATAAAGCTTACTACACAAGCGGCGTGAATCAAATGTGTATTCTTAAAAGTTCCAAATATCTCCTTGGTCGGCTGTCCTGAACCAGTCTTACCCATTGCCATAGCATTCGGGCTTTTGACTTTTCTGCTTTTTGTACAACCCTTCCGCACAGTGGGCTGAAGACGGTGGTTGCAGATTTGGTGCATCAGTGTTTCTGCGCTGGAGGTGGAGAACGCGGATGCACCTATTTGGTGATAGGGAAAGACCAGACATGTTTTGTTGGGGCCACACAAGTGCACTGAGACTGACGTGGTCAAAATGTTAGAATTTTTTATCGACGGTGTTTTTGTCGAGTTCGGAGGTCGTGTTTTCCAACAGACAGTGGGGGTTCCTGTGGGAACCGGCTGTGCGCCGCTTTTGGCTATACTCGTGCGGGGCTTGTTCAGGGAAGGCAAAAGCATTTAGCCCAGTCCTTTGGTTTCGGCTTCAGCTGTATGGACGGTGTGCTTTCTCTTGATGGTCCTAAATTTGGGGAGTATTTGCATCGGATCTGTCCCGGTGGGCTTTGGGTTGGGGAGGCAGCTGGGGCACCTGCTTCGGCTTCGTGCCTGGGTCTTTTGTTGTATATTGACAAGGATGGACGTTTGAGGTCTAGGCTGTATGACAAGCGTGATGATTTTGATTTCCCATTTGTGAACTTTCCCTTTCTTGGCAGCGATATACCTGCCTCTCCAGCCTGTGGAGTGTACATTTCAAAGTTGATTCGTTGCTGTCGAGCGTGTGGTTTGTACAGTGATTTTTTTAACAGAGCAAGGGCACTGTCCCAGGGGCTGCTTGGTCAGGGATTGGTTAAACCTGTGTTGATTTCATCCCTCAAGAGATTCTGTGGCCGTCGCCATGGCATCATTCAAAGATATGACGTGTCGGTATCTCAGGTTAGAGTGAACGTTTTCGGCTGGATTCGCGTCTTCCCGGATTTGACTACCGACTTTGACATTTTCCTGGATTGACTCACTCACAGTGTGACGGGTGCTATTGGCAGAGCGGGACATGCTTGCCCTTCCGGAGCACCTGATGTCACTCTCGGTTTCACTAGAGCTCACACTGTGAGTGCCTTTGTTTTGGATGTTGTGATTTCTGTTTCTGTGCTTTGTGTCTGTCTGGCGTCATTGTTTTGTGTCTGGCGCCATTGCTTTCTGTGTTCTCCTTTTGGCCATGTCTTTGGACTTCGATTTTTCCCCCCTTTGTTCCTTCAGTATTCTACTGCAGTTGTGTCACAAACATACGAGTAAAAAAGATGTTTTTTGTATTAGATAAACATTGAAAGGATATAGAGTAAATGCACATGAGACAAGGTATATCTTCAAATTAATGGCAAAACCAAGCAATGGAACAACGACTTTATTATTGTTTTTTTTTTAATGAATACTTATAAATCATTGTACAAACACATACATATAAACATGCAATCAATAAGAGAAAAAAGAAAGACATAATGAATTGTTGATTACTACAACATTAGACATGCATAATAGTTGAGACCAAAGAAAGAGCTAAGCCAAAGTGGAAAAAATAAACAAAAAACAAAATCTAAACTTGATCAAAACAAGGCCATTTGGATAGTCACAGGAAGATACATGTATGAGAATATTAACTCAAAAGAGTAGCAGAATAAACATCAAAACTAAACATATCTTAATACTATAAGTGTATATATATATATATAGAGAGAGAGAAAAAAACATTTGAAGATGCACAAAAACATTTAATGTAAAGTAAATTTTAACTTTACATTAAATGTTTTTGTGCATCTTCAAATGTTTTTTT
>MJUU01070545.1:34957-52593 GCA_002080025.1 Modiolus philippinarum
TTCAATTTGATATGTAACACGACATCAATTTTTTGTACTCGTTGACCCCACTACTTCCTTTGGGTGTGGTCAAAAGCACTTTTTTCGCGGTGTGCTAGTGATTAGCTTCAATTTGATATGTTACACGACTATATTTTGACAACTTAAAATTTTGCACTCGTTGACCCCATCACGTCATTCAGGTGTGATCGAAAGTACTTTTTTCGTAATGTGCTAGTGATTAGCTTCAATTTGATATGTAAGACGACTGTTTTGACCACTTGAATGTTTTGCACTCGTTGACCTTTCCACGCCCCTTGGGTGTGGTCGAAAATACTTTTTTCGAAGTATACTAGTGATAAGCTTCAATTTGCTATGTAACATAACTATGTTTCGACAGAGAGGTAGGGCGCTTATGAAGAGGATTTTGTTCATTACTAGGGTCATTTTCTAAAGTTATCATAAAATTATGAAATTTTGTATATTCACAGAAACAAAATACTGGGGCTTTGATAAAATGTTAAAATGGTAAAGAACGATGCCGGGAAAGTATTTGTTTAAAGTCTTTGAAAAAGGTAGAAAATGCATTTTTGCATTTTTAAGACAATTTTCCGACCTTTGAAATGGGAATCGCCCAAGAAGGACCTACAGAACCAATTAAAACCAAAGGTTTTTACGCAGGTCTTTAAAATCAAAGTATGTACAAATAAATTTCAGTTTGGTGCTCTAGGTGCTTCATGTTCAAAATCGAACTTTTCTGTAAAAAAAAAATAGATTGATTTTTACCGGCGCTATGATTAGCTTTATATAGTTTAAATTTCACTATGATTACGTAATCCAGGTAGCTCAGTCGGTTACACAGAGGAAATTCAAATACATCGTATCTTATATACCTAGGATCGAATCTCGACCAGAACTTTTTTTTTGTCTTTTATTTTCTTTTTAAATGTTTTAGTACTTTTTAATGTTAAAATTGGTATCTACATTTTCATATGTCCAAATGATTAATTTCTACACTGTATGAAAAAAACATTGAAATAAACATGCGCACGTGAACATCGATACAAACTTCTTAATACAAACTTCCCATTCATGTTTGTTAACATTGTGTTGATGCTACATCTACCAACCTTTACTACGGATGCTTAATCTTAAAATTATCATATGATCATATAAACAATAACAAAACATTTGATATAAAAAACATTAATACATGGCAATGAAATTGACTACTTAAGTACATTTAATCATTTTGGCCAATATCGTATTCTTTAAGTACCTTGATATAAACCCTGTATTATCATGCATGTACATTGTACATTAATGACTATTGACTAATTATAAGTGTTAATAGTCTTGGTCAGCAGAGAAATACCTTGGGATACTACAGGTAAATTTAAACAATTTGACGCAATCGATCGGTTAAATATAGCGCCTTAGACATAAATAAAGACAAATGCATTTAAATTACCTAGTGAACAAAATTCTCGCTATAAGAGCCCTACCTCTTTGATTTTGCACTCGTTGACCCCACCACGCCCATTGGGTGTGGTGGAAAGTACTTTTTTCGAATTGTACTGGTGATTAGTTTCAATATAATATGTAACACGACTATGTTTTGACAACTTAAATTCTTTGCCCTCGTTGACCAACCACGCCTCTTTGGTGTGGTCGAAGATACTTTTTTCGTTGTGTACTAGTGATTAGCTGCAATTTGACATGTTACACGACTATACAAATGTATTTTGACAAATTTAATTTTTTGCACTCGTTGACCCCACTACGCCCTTCGGGTGTGGTAGAAAGTACTCTTTTTGAAGTGTACTAATGATTAGCTTCAGTTTGATATGTAGCACGACTATGTTTTGACAACTTAAATTTTTTGTACTCGTTGACCCAATCACGCCCCTTGGGTGTGGTCGAATGTACTTTTAACCGGGTTTTCCATCGGAAAAATCCGGTTATTAAAATGGTGAAAATGGCGGGCGGGCGGTGGTCGGGTTGGCGGGCGGTCTGCTGCCAAATGGGTACATCATTTGTCCGGGGGCAAATCTCCTACAGTATTTCAGACAGAAAGTTTTTATTTTGCAGATCAGTTGTACATATATCAAAGGTGTGCATGGTCCTTTGATTTTGATTTTTGATAATTTATGTCAAAAATATCAGTTGTTGAACTTAGTCATTTTTACGTCAAATTTTTAACAATAGGGTACCCCCTTTGTCCGGAGCAAATCTCCTACAGTATTTGAGACAGGAAGTTTTAATTTCGCAGATCATTTGTACATATATCAAAGGTGTGCATGGTACTTTAATTTTGATTTTTGATACTAGTAATTTATGTTAAAAATATCAATTGTTGAACTTAGTCATTTTTACATCAAATTTTTATCAATAGGGTACCGCCTTTGTCCGGAGCAAATCTCCTACGGTATTTGAGACAGGAAGTTTTTTATTTTGCAGATCAGTTGTACGTATATCAAAGGTGTGCATGATACTTTGATTTTGATTTTTGATAATTTATGTAAAAAATATCAGTTGTTGAACTTCGTCATTTCATAGTAATTTTTACGTCAAATTTTTAACAATAGGGTACCCCCTTTGTCTGGAGCAAATCTCTTACGGTATTTTAGACATGACGTTTTTATTTTGCAGATCAATTGTACATATATCAAAGGTGTGTATGGTACTTTGATTTTGATTTTTGATAATTTATGTAAAAAATATCAGTTGTTTAAATTAGTCATTTTACATCAAATTTTCAACAGTAGGGTATCCCATTTGTCCGGAGCAAATCTATAGGTACATCATTTGTCTGAAGCAAATCTTCTACAGTTTAATGGACAGGAAGTTTTTATAATGCAGATCATTTGTACCTGTATCAGAGGTGTGCACAGTACTTTTATTTTTCTTTTTGATTGAAATCGAAGTTGCTGAACTTTCAGAAATAGGCTACTTTGGTGGAAGGTTTAACATTGAAAATTTATGAAAATTATAAGTAAATTTCAAATATTCAGGGTCAACCCATCTGTAAGATATATTGTCAATGTAAAAGAAAATCCGGTTTGCTGTCACATTGACAGCCTTCCTCTTGTTTGGTAGTGTACTAATGGGTAGCTTCAATTTGATATGTAACACGACTATGTTTTGACAAATTTAATTTTTGCACTCGTTGACCGCACCACGCCATTTGGGTGTGGTCGAAAGTACTTTTTTTCGTAGTGTACTAGTGATTAGCTTCAATATGATATGTTACACGACTATGTTTCGAGAAATTTGATTTTTTTGCACTCGTTGACCCCACTACGCCCTTTGGGTGTGGTCGAATGTATTCTTTTCGTGGTGTAACATGGCTATATTTTGACAAATTAAACATTTTGCACTCGCTGACCCCACCATGCCTCTTGGGTGTTGTCGAAAGTACTTTTTCGTATTGTACTAGTGATTAGCTTCAGTTTGATATGTAATATGACTATCTTTCGACAAATTTAATTTTTGCGCTCGTTTAGCCCATCACGCCTTTTGGGTGTGTTCGAAGGTACTTTTTTCGTGATGTACTTGTGACAATGTATCTTTTGAAACAAATGCACACCTGGAATTATTGATTAGAACTAACTTAAGACTTACCTTCATACAAAGGGTGATAAATATACCCAATCTTTTAAATAATTCGTTTTAAAGTACAGTAAATATATGAATAAAACATTTAGTGTCTGACAATGTTCTCGCAGCGATGGTCAATGTTTATAGTATTGCTATAGATTGGTAAGTTTTACGATCTGTCAATCATTTTGACATTTTTACTATCCATTAAAAAAGGTACATTTCTTACATTGTTTCTTGACAGTGATGTATGGGAAAAAGGGTATTTTATTGCGGTACTTAACTTTTCTTTCTTTGATGTGTCAATCATTTTGACATTTTTATTACCAGTGACATGACAGGTGATTGATTTATAGGATCAGTTAGGGTTTTTTTGTGTGACGTCATTATCGTCTTGGCCAATCAGATTGCTGAGTTGTAAGAAGGGGATTTTTGTGTGACGTTACAAGGTCACGTGATTTTATCAGCCAATCAGAATACAGAAGCAGAATACCCCAGCCAATCAGAATGCAGAAGCAGGAAACCCCCTCTCTACTGACAGCTTTGGTCGACCTGATATTTTTCCCGGTGATTTAGTAACAATTAGTAAATAAATATGTAAAGGGTGAAGATGAAAGGAGCAAATCGTAACCCTTATAAATCTCTTTTACAATAAACTGCGACCAAGCATCGCGTTGACCATCTCCGCTAGCCAAGGGTTACGATTCGTTCCTTTCATCTTCACCCTTGGCAGATCAAGCTGGATTTCTGTAGTCTCAAATCACAATTTGGATTGGTTGCAGTTAACCTTCGCTGAAACCAATCGATTAGCTCACATTCAGATTTTAAATATATATCATAACAATAAAACTTAAAATATGGTGTTTAATGATTTTCTATTTTGCAAAATTTCCACGATTTTATAATCTTTCTTTACTTTTGAGGGGTTATTTCCTTGTAGTTAGATATATTGTGAATTGTTGTATTATTAGATGCAATAAATAATCTTTAATTATTACAATAAATCATACTGAAAAACTTACTTCAAAGGGAGATAATTTGAAACCGATGTTTCACAAATTGTGGCTCAATCCGCCAAGGGTGAAGAGGAGAGGATCGGACCGTAAAACGCAAAGCTTGGTCGCAGTTTATTGTAAAAGAGATTTATTGTTGTCAGAGTAATGAAGGTATGAACATGCGTAATAATACGTTCATTTTCAGTCTCTGTAAGGTAGGTATACACAGTTAAAGATGTGTCTGTTTGGCATGGTGCATTGTTTTTCAGGTCATTTCTATTATGCATGCTTTGCATAGATACATAATTTTGTTCTTGCTTTTGTTTCTTCCTCGTGACTTCATGAAATAACTAAATACCGAAATTACTGTGAATTTAATTCTGCATATGCGCATTTCGACAAGTTATGTCTGTTCAGTGCAGATAAAATCTAAACGTTTGGAAGACCAAAAAGTCAAAGATGTTAAAAACTGATAGAGAACAAATAACCAAAATGATATAAATGTAAAGCCAAAATCAACTAAGGACAGGGCTTTGCATGAGGGAGATACTCCTTAGTTTTCAGCAAAATTTACAAAAATTAGATATTGCAAGTTTCCAAATAGAATCGGCTTTCGGGTCAGCACCGAAGTATTGACTACTGGGCTGGTGAATACCCTCGGAGACTAACAGTCCACCAGCAGAGGCATCGACCCAGTGGTAACAAATAACTAAATACCGAAATTACTGTGAATTTAAATTATTAGGTATTAGTTTATTATGAATCCTTTGGGAAAATGAGCTGTTCAATCTGAGTTTAAACCTTAATGAAATTTCACTTGTCCAGTATTTAAGGCGAAATTTTATCTAAATTAATTGCAGCGCCAGATGATAGACCTTGTTACTTTCCTAGCACTTGCAGACCTTTCACACACCGGCTGCAGATGAACTCTGTTCTCATCCCTAGTAGATGCTCCCTTGCTACACAATCCCCTCTGGTGTATTTTGAGGCAGACAGGTTTTCCCCAGTCTGAAGGAATGTAAACTGACTTGCTATGGAAGAAACTATAAAATTGCTTAAAAATGTTGAGTGATTTGCTGTTTTGGCAGCCATGTCTGGAAACGGATACGTACCAATGGTCAGCATCCATTATGTTCATGTTAAATTTGGTTTAAATCCATTCAGTCATGTCGAATGAAGGATTGGTACCAAAGTAACAACACTTGTTAAAGTCCGTATTAGTATCCTTTATTCCAAGTTTGTTTAAAACCCAGTTTCTCGATCTTTTTATGCATTTCCAACAGGGTGCGATGTCAAATCACGTTCAATGCTGTCGGCTATCATGAATGATGAAGTGGTGCCAAAGTAAGAACACTTGGTCAGAACGGCATTGGTAACATTTGTGTCAAGGTTGGTTCATTCGGTCAAGTGTTAAACTAATTTATCTGTTGGGGTGGCCATTTTGGATATAAGTAAGAATCCATGATGAACACCTCATAAGTTTCATTCATGCCATATTTGGTTAAATCTAATTTTCAATAGGTATCAGTGTTGAACCTCGTTCACTACTGGATACATTATCGATACAGATAGGGCATCAAAATAACAACTTGGTCTGAATCCTATAAGCATCATTCAATGACATGTTTTGTTTATCCATTCAACTTTTCTCTAGAAAAATCAATTTATGCATATCAAATAGGGTTCAATGTTAAACCAAGTTCCCCACTTGACACTGGGTGCAATGTTAAACCATGTTCCACGCTGTAAGCTATACAAAATTCTTTGCCAGCAGCCATTTTAGACCAGGAATCAGCATTAAAGTAATAACATTTGGTTTTTATTCTTTATTGATATCATTCATGCAAATCTTGTTCACATCCATTCTGCGGCACAGTGTAACTGGTGCTATATATGGAGCAGGACATGTTTTCCGTTAATGTCATTCTATTTTTTTTTTTTTTTTTAGTTCACATTGCAAGTGCATTAGTTTTGAATGTTGTGATTTTATATTTTTTGTTATGCCTCATTACGTTGCTTTTCTGTTTTCTTTGAACTTTTGATATTTGTAACTGAAGTATCTATTCTACAGCTGTTGTTTCATGTCAAGTTTGGTTATCTCCATTCAAGTGTACTCAAGACGTTCTTCGAATGACAAACAGACAACTGACGCATAATAAGGGCAAAAGCTCAACCTGACATAGCCAGGTGAGCGAAAACTGAAGGAGTTGCAAATACAAACCAATAGGATCTTTTTACAGAACCTCCTACAACTGTCTATGATGAACACTGTATATTTTCAAGAACAAGTGTAGACACAGAAATGTCTCGCCTGTATATTCATCTCTTTAACAATATATGAAGTCAAGTTAAGACTACATGACAGGTGTCAGACTAGTATTTACCCAATCAAGTGTAGCAACAAAACATAAATGATACCTTTGGGTGTTCAATTTACAGAGAAATAAGTATTAAAGTAAACTAGAGGCTCAGAGACTGAGCCTGTATCGCTCACCTGACAAAATGCTACTATGCCATGCATGACCAAATATCATGTTTTTTACCAATGGGGTCAAAAGTATAGCTATGTAATCCATTGGGACCTATTGAAATGAGTAATTTTCGCAAAGGACCTGCTATACATTCAGTTCAACTTGCTTTTTGGTTGAATTTGCTTCATTGGTTTCAGAGGAGAAGATGAAAATGTGATTTTCCAATAGGGTCCAATGTTAAATTATGTTCGGTGCTGTTGGCCATGTTGTTTATCAGACTGGAACAAAATGAGCAATCTTTGTTTAAGATCTTTAGTACATCATTCCTGTAAAGTTTGGTTGAATTTGCTTCAGCAGTTTCAGAGGAGAAGATGAAAATGTGATTTACCCATAGGGTCCAATGTTAAACTATGTTCGGTTCCAGGCCGCAATTTTTTTTATGAGATCAGAACAAAATGAGAAATCTTTTAAGTCCTGTCAAGTTTGGTTGAATTTGCTTCAGGGGTTTCAGAGAAGAAGATGAAAATGTGATTTTTCCCTTAGGTCCAATGTTAAACCTAAGTTCCGGCAATGTTTTTATCGGATCACAATGAAATGAGCAATCTTTGTTAAGGACGTTTAGTACATCATTCCTGTAGGGTTTAGTTGAATTTGTTTCAATGGCTTCAGAGGAAAAATGAAAAAGTCATTTTTCCATAGGGCCCAATGTTAAACTATGTTACGTACTGGCGACCATGTTTTTAATCGGATCAAAACAATATGAGCAATATATATTAAGGACCTTTAGTACATCATTCCTGTAAAGTTTGGTTGGGTTTGCTTCAGTTGTTTCAGAGGAGAAGATGAGAATGTGATTTTTCTCATAGGGTGCAATGCTAAACCTAAGTTCCGTGCTGGCGGCAATGTTTTTTATCGGATCTGAACGAAATGAGCAATCTTTGTAAAAGACCTTTAGTACACCATTCCGGTAAAGTTTGGTTGAATTTGCTTCATTGGTTTCAGAGGAGAAATGAAAATGTGAAAAGGTAACGGACGGAGGGAAGGAGGAAGGAAGGACACCAAGTGATGGCAATAGCTCACACTGACACTTCGGGTCAGGTGAGCTAAAAATAGATAAAAGTCAATGAACCATGAAATTGACATGAAGGCTACATGACAGGTGTCAAGACTGGCATACAACAACCTTGATGTAGCAACAGACCAAATATGATGTCTCTAGGTGTTTTAATCTACAGAGAAATAAATATTGAAGTGAAAAAAAAATTAAAGTCAATGAACAATGAAATTGAGGTCAAAGCTACATGACAAGTGCCAGACTGGCATGTCCCCATCTAGGAACTATGATGCCTGTAAGTTTTTTAGTTACAGAGATCTTATTAAAGTCAGTTAACCATGACATTGAGTTCAAGGCTACATGACAGGTGTCAGACTAGCATGTGCACACTTAGGTATAGCAATATAAAAAAATATGATGCCTGTAAGTGTTTAAGTTACAGAGAAATGATCAACATCAAGGAACCATGAAATTCAGGTCAAGGCTACATGACAGATGTCAGACTAGCATGAAACCATCTAGATGTAGCAATTGACCAAATATGATTAGATGCAAAGAAATAAGTATTAAAGAAAACAAGACCAATTACATGTCTTGCCCTGCGTCACAGTCACTCGTGTTCAACTGAGAAAGTGTTTTTTCCACATAACAGAATGTCATGTATAGGTTTGCCAATTCACCTTATAACCAAAACATTCTTCAAATGCAGCTTATAATTAAGATTATATTAAGTTCAACCCTATTAGTGTAATAGGAAAAAAAAGACATAATAGACATAAAATGAAGAAAAAAAACAAACTAAATGTACAAAGTTGAACAAAGCACAAATGAAAATAGTCTGTATCACTTCAGCAAAGGTGAAAACCATACCTGAGTTTCAAGTAAACACTTAGTTTGAATCTTTATGAGAAAATATGTGAATGAAGAATAGCTGCCCCATGATCAGTGCGTTCAAAACCCTGCAACGTCTCTAGACATAAACTGAGTACCATGATGAATATGATGAAATCAAGTACCAAGTTCAATAATGGATAAATTTGACATTTGTAAATCAAAACTGGCCTCACGTCATCAATGTGTTCAAACAACAGTGCAAACTTTCAGAGGTCAGAGATGTGAATATTTCAGATTACATAAACCAGGCACTGTAATGTTAAAATATAGTGAAAAAATGACTAAGTTCAACAATTCATAAATTCGACATTTCTTATTCAAATCTGCCCAAACGGGGAGGTGCACATCTTCAATGTGTTCAGAACAATGTGTTTGCAAAGTTTCAAAAGCATCTGGTATAAGAAGTATGGAGTTTCAGATTACACAAACTCAGTACTGTAATGCTAAAATTTGATGAAAAAAATGACCAAGTTCAACAATGGATAATTCAACATTTTTTTTTCAAATCTCACCAAAAGGGGAGGTGAACATCTTCAAGGTGTCAATAACAACTGTGATAAGTTTAAAAAATATCAGGTATAAGATGTATGAGTTTCAGATTACACAAACTCAGTACCGTAATGTTAAAATTTGATGAAAAAATGACTAAGTTACAACAATGTATAAATTCGACATTTTTTATTCAAATCTCACCAAAAGAGAAGGTGCATATCTTCAAAGTGTCCAGAATATCTATGCAAAGTTTCAAAAGCATCAGGTATAAGGTATCAGAGTTTCAGATTACACAAACTCAGTACCGTAATGTTTAAATTTGATGAAAAAATGACTAAGTTCAACAATGTATAAATTCGACATTTTATTCAAATCTCACCAAAAAGTGAAGGTGCACATCTTCAATGTGTCCAGAACATCTATGCAAAGTTTCAAAAGGCTAAGGTAGAAGGTATCAGAGTTTCAGATTACACAAACTCAGTACCGTAATGTTAAAATTTGATGAAAAATTGACTAAGTTCAACAATGTATAAATTCAACATTTTTTATTCAAATCTCACCAAAAAGGGGAGGTGCACATCCTCAATGTGTCCAGAACATCTATACAAAGTTTCAAAGCATCAGGTATAAGGTAATAGATTTTCAGATTACACAAACTCAGTACCGTAATGTTAAAATTTGATGAAAAAATGACTAAGTTCAACAATGGATAAATTCAACAATTTTTATTCAAATCTCACCAAAACATCTTCAATGTGTCCAGAACAACTGTGCAAAGTTTCAGAAGTATCGGGTTTAAAGTGTCCGAGTTTCAGATTACACAAACTTGGTACCCCAAAGCGTGATGGACGGACGGAGTCAAGCGGCTCCTAGACCTGCGGTCACCGTTGGTGACGCAGGTAAAAAGTGATCAAATTCAATGAACCACGAAATTGAGGTCAAGGCTACATGACAGGTGCCTAGATGTACCAACAGACAAAAATAGTATGTCTATACATTACAATGCCTCAGAAATAGGCTTGAATGCAAAACTATGTTGCAAAATTTACAAAGTCACTGAACCATGCAAATGAGGTCGCGGTCAACTGACAAGTGGCAGACTGGCATATACTCACTAAGAAACATCAATACACTTAATATAATGGATCTATGTAATACAAATTTGAATGTGTAACTATATCCAAATTTTAACGAGTCGTTGAACCATGAAGGTCAAGGTCATCTGAAACGTGGTGCTGGAGGAGAGCTTAGACCTTAAGCTACCTTTGACTTATTTGAACTCCTTTATTCCGTCATCTATAAATCTTTAGAATGAACTAAATCAAGCAACATGCAATATGCCAAGCTTAAATCTATGTAAATAAACTGTGGACACAGGATATGTCTCACCTGCCCCTTGCATCGCCTTAATTTGCACATTGATCTACTGCAGCAGGAATAAAAATAAAATATAATCTTTAACTGTGTTTACAACTTCCTTGGAAAAATGATGTTATCACTCATGCATGGCTAAGATGGCAGGGCCACCATCTGGGCGTGGAATCGGTATGTACACCCCAAAATGCAACTGCATGTCAAATATGAAGTGCCTAGGACTACTGGTATAGGCTGTACTAAATGCTTGCTAAAAACTTACAGTAATCGTTTATGCGTGACTAAGGGGCCAGGGCCACTATCCGGGCGTGGGATCGGTATGTACTCTCCAAGAAGCAGCTGCATGTCAAATATCAAGTGAGGCTTGTTTAGGGGGGGGTCCCAATATTCCGTATCCCAGTAAGTCTGGACGAAAATATACCTTTGAAAATTGAAGATATCCCATTAATTATTGGAAAATCCCATTTTCCATAGTCAAAATATCCCATATCCCAGTACTTTTTGTCTCAAATATCCCATTTCCCATAAACAAAAGTGGCAAATATCCCGTATCCCAATATACCCTAAACAGGCCTCTCAATTGCCTAGGACTACTGGTATAGGCTGTACAAACTGCTTGCTAAAAACTTAAAGTGATCGTTCATGCGTGACTAAGGGGCCAGGACCACCATCCGGGCGTGAATTAGTTATGTAACTGCATATCAAATATCATGTGCCTAGGACTACTGGTATGGGCTGTACAAACTGCTTGCTAAAAACTTAAAGTGATCTAAGGGGCCAGGGCCACCATCTGGGCATGGAATCCGTATGAACTCCCCAAGATGTATCTGCATGTCAAATATCAAGTGCCTAGGACTACTGGTATAGGCTGTACTAACTGCTTGCTAAAAACTTAAAGCGATCTAAGGGGCCAGGGCCACCATCTGGGCATGGAATCAGTATGTACTCTTCAAGATACAACTGCAAGTCAAATATCAAGTGCCTAGGACTACTGGTATAGGCTGTACAAACTGCTTGCTAAAAACTTAGTGATCGTTCATGCGTGACTAAGGGGCCAGGGCCAGTATCCCAGTACTTTTTGTCTCAAATATCCCATTTCCCATAAACAAAAGTGGCAAATATCCCGTATCCCAATATACCCTAAACAGGCCTCTCAATTGCCTAGGACTACTGGTATAGGCTGTACAAACTGCTTTCTAAAAACTTAAAGTGATCGTTCATGCATGACTAAGGGGCCAGGGCCACCATCCGGGCGTGGAATCGGTATGCACTCTCCAAGACCCAACTGCATGTCACAATATCAAGTGCCTAGGACTACTGGTATAGGCTGTACAAACTGCTTGCTAAAAACTTGAAGTGATCATTCATGCGTGACTAAGGGCCAGGGCCATAATCTAAGTAGGGATTTGAGTTGTACCCATGATAATGCAACTGCACATCAAATACTATGAACCTACAACTAACATAAGCTTGTTAATTCATAATTTGCAATTATTGATGCTGCCGCCGCTGCCGGAAACGCTATCCCTAAGTCTCCCTACCCCGACTGTTTTGTCGCGGGCGAGACAGAAAGCCTTTTTTCAGTTGGTTGCCAAATTTAATCATAATCCATACTAGAATTAGACACAGATGCAGTAACTTAAATGCCGATCTTTTTCGTATTAATTTATCAAATGATCCTGATTGCATATGCAGATGGCCTGCAGAAGATGCTATTCATTAAGTTTTTGAGTGTAGATTATATGCTGAGGTAAGAAATGAAATGAAATCTTCTCTTAGCTACATAAATGAGATAAAAATTGAAACCATACTTTTTGGCGATTCTTTATTTAACAATCAAACAAATGAACAAATTTTCAAATTATTTCAGTGCTATATAAAACAGACTGAAAGATTTATTTTATTTCTTGATCACATCTCATCTTTTCTTAATATTAAAAAGAAAGGAAATGGGGTAAATGTCAAGGAGACAACATCCCATATCCAGTTTAAACGACCCAATACAAAACATTTAGGGGTCACCATATGGTCTTCAGCACAGTGAGGCACCTCACACCATATAGTAAGCCCTAAATGGCCCCGAAAAGGTAAAAAAGTGAATAAATCAATGGAAACAAACCACATCCAATAACCCAAATATCAAGAAACTAAAATTTTATAAGAAGACAAGGACAAGCCAATGACCAACATATTGTTTCCTTTCTACCTCGGGGTCCTTTCTTTTTTCTTCTTTTTTTGTCTTTTTGTTTACAATATATATACTTGTGTACTGGTATACTATGTGATTAATTTCTGCTGTTTATTATTAATTTATCTTACAGTTTGTATTTGCTGACATATGTGTAATATTGTAAATTTAATTGTAAGGAGAGGACCTTTGTAAGTTGATAGAACTGTATATAATTTGATACAATAAAATATGTTAAACATAACATTACTACCTTTCTGCAAAAGATGTTGCATATAAGAAATATACTTTAAAAGTTACTATGGTTTTAAGAAAGTTAACGTCGCCACTGTAAAGTATTACCTATGTCTCGCTTTCAGTGACTTTCATTGCAAGCGAGACAAAAATGCAACAAAATAAAAAATTCCATGCAGCAAATGTGTAGGAGGAGTTGTGTACCTATCATGACTAATTCATAACAACAATGACCAAGTTCAACAATGTATATTTTTCAGATAAAATGCGAGAGAAGCTAAATTCGATAATAACCATCAATCTACTATATGTACAACTGATCTGCAAAACAAACAAAAATCTTTTTCTACACATATTTTAATTTTTGGCCTGCAAGTTACTTGTTTCTATTTATAAGGAGACAGGATTGTTGAAATATGCAGATGACAAAAAACATAAATTTTAAGAATTTCCTATAAAGGAATGTTTACAACAAAAGTAAAACAATAAACACATGTTTTTGCGGTTTTATAGTTAGGCATAATGGAATATAACAAGTACGCAGTGTTTAAATATATATTTTATTTTAAAAATCTAGAAAATAAATAAAGTATCACAGAACAAAATGGTTAAATACAAATAAATATCCTTTGTGTTACATACATATAAAAAATTTTACTGATTTCATACAGATTTCATTTAAAAGTAATTGAATCAGACAAATCGAAAAATCTAGAAGGCTCGAGGGACATTTTATCAGGCAAATAAGAAAAAGTTGCCAGACTGAAAATAAATTCACAGGACCTACTGTTTCAGCACATAGACCAAATGTGAATTTTTTTACCCAACATTTGGTGTGTCAGCTGAAAATTTTGCCAGACTGACTAAAGTTTTGCCTTGGTCAAAAGGGGGTGATAAAACTTAATTGTACCTACGGTTTATACCTTAAATTAAAATAAATAATGGTGGTGGTACTCAATTTTAACTCGCTTTCCTGCCTCCCTGTACAGTTTTTCCCAAAAAAGTCCTCAGGCAAAAAATATCTAAACTGAAAATAAAATTCATTTTTACATCATATGCAGGCAAATGATTGAGATTCTTATATTTCACTTGGATGTGATGTAATATTTAAATATTAAATTGATGGTGAAAACCACATATATAATTCTTTTTCTCAAATATTAATTGGACATATAGAGAAATGTACACACAGGTAATTAACTTATGTCACAGCTTCATATAAAATTAAACAAAAACAAAGCATACTTAATAAACTAATTGTGTTCAGTTATTTTTCACAAATTCACAAAAAAAAATCTGTGTTTGTTCGAACTTGAAAGCTTTTTATCTAAATAACTGCATTAACAAGTTCCCAAAAGATTTCAAAATAAATATATTTAGTTGCTTAAAAATATAGCCAGAAGCATAGCAACTGTATCATGTTAAAGGAAAACAAATCTTAAAAACAAGATAAAAGCTTGATGGAATAATGGAATGGCAGAATGATGAGGGCAGGAAAAAACAATTTTTACCAACTATTTTTGGAGAAGCGTTATAAGATGAGGTGGTGTAACCTTTATTTCTATTTATTCTTTCAAGGAAAAGAGGTAATCTATTGTAAGAAACCAGTTAATATTTTTAACTTTGCTATCTTCAAAGAATTGAAAAAGATCTACACTTAGAAGATTATTAAGTATTTTTTTCATTTTCTCATATGATTGGGTCGTTTTGCCCCAAATTAAGAAGATATTTTCACTAAAGCCCAAAAGAATGTCCTATAAAGATTTACTACTGTGGAATATGTCTATGTTCTTCTAAAATGACGGTGGTTTACATCCACCTAAACTTTGTTTTGTTGTAACCATGGTGTTGAATTTTGGTCGTTTCTTTAATTCGTCTTCTTTACTCAGTACAAACTTATTGGACAGACCTGGACTCCTGCAAAAACAATAAAGTATAATATAATTTTTTTATGACAAATGTAAAGTTCTGTATTCTCTGTATAAATTTAAGCATTTTATTTAAAATGATGCTAAACATGATAATTTAAGTCTAAATAACAAAATACCAAAGTTACTGTAAATCTAGGGCTGTTCCAGAAAAAAAAACAAAACAAAACAAGAGTGGACCCTAATAGATGTCTCGCCCGTCCCTGTTTGGTCACTAAAACAGTCATGTTCTACTTAAGAGCAACCTAAAAGCCTAATATCATTACCCCACCACTTACAGTAATTGAGAAACTGTTCAAATCAGAAAAACTTAACTATGTTCATTAGACCATGAAATTGAGGTCAACGTCAAAAGCCATATAGCAGACTGACATGTACTAACCAAGACCAAGCTATATACCAAATATCATTGACCTATAGCTTGTAGTTATTGAGAAAAAGACTTAAGCAAAAAACTTAACCTGGTAACTGGACCGTGAAATTGAGGTCAAGGTCAAAAGCCATATGGCAGACTGACATGTACTAACCAAGACCAAGCTTTATACCAAATATCATTGACCTATACCTAGTAGCTATTGAGAAACAGACTTAAGCAAAAAAACTTAACCTGGTCACTGGACCGTGAAATTGAGGTCAAGGTCAAAAGCCAATACCTATACCTAGTAGTTATTGAGAAACAGACTTAAGCAAAAAAACTTAACCTGGTCACTGGACCGTGAAATTGAGGTCAAGGTCAAAAGCCATATGGCAGACTGACATGTACTAATCAAGACCAAGCTATATACTAAATATCAATGACCTATACCTTGTAGTTAATGAGAAACAGACTTAAGCAAAAAAACTTAACCTCGTCACTGGACCGTTAAATTGAGGTCAAGGTCAAAAGCCATATGGCAGACTAACATGTACTAACCAAGACCAAGCTAAGTATCAAATATCATTGACCTATAAAAAAACTTAACCTGGTCACTGGACCGCGAAATATAGGTCAAGGTCACATGATTTTGTGTCCGCCAGATAGGGTTCGTCGTAGGCTACTTATGGACCAAATATAAAGGTCCTACAACAAAGGGTTCTATAAAATAACTTGAGTTTAGGCCGTCGCCGCTGCCGCCGTCGCACTTTGCACACCCATGTCTCGCTTTCCGCGACTTTCGTCGCGGGCGAGACGAAAAACCATTAGTCTGTGAAGGCACATTATATAAATTTCTTAGGGTGGTTGGTTGTTATCATAGTTTTGTATTGTACCAATTATACCATATGGAGAGGAATTCTATGGATGGTGGGGTCAATAAAAAGTGAATTCCCAGACCCTCATGTCATTTTTTTTTCTGGAACAGCCCTAAGGTTCTACATGTGACCATTTCAACAACTTTTGTCTCTTCACTGCTAAATTATGATATTATAGTTCAACTACAGTATCTTAAACAAAGATTATTCATTAATAGTTCAATAAATGGTAGACTTGAATAATATGACTATGTACACGTTTATGATGAAACACATAGTAGTGTCAATTTTGTACCAGTAAGTGTAGCAATAAGTACAGCAATACTCAATTTTAAACTAAAGTATGAGTGTATATTTCCCAAATTTCATTGTAATTTCAGTCTTACACAACTTTACTTTTTGCATGTTTACATGTCTTCATTCTTTCTTTAATGACTGTAAAACTTATCTTTCGTTGCACCTACATATATTCCAATACTTACGCCAACAGAATATCAATGGTTCTTTCTGTGTCTTTTGTCTTTCGGTGATTTTTACCCATCACTATTTGTTCTATATTTAAACACTGAAGAAAATAATAATTTCAATATAAGCAATGCTGAAGACATTTGCATCTAGCTCTTATCATGCTGAATTTTCTAATGTCAGTATGGTCAAATACAAAGAATTATCGGAAATGCATATACTAACTTAAACCATTGTACTGATCATTAAAAACGAAGCAATTATCCTCTTGTGATGTTTACAATGTATCTTGTTATATATATATATATATATATATATATATATATATATAAAAAACCTAAAACAAAGCAACAACACCAATACTACCGTTGTGCTAGATCCAATCGGATACATACAATGTGACCTGATTATAAACTTCAAAATGAACAAAGTAAATAGCACACAAAATTACAGATGATATTTCGAGACCTGTCCGTCTCTTCTTCAAAACACAATAAAAAAAGTAGAAACAATCAAACAAAACCTATTTACAAAGACTAAAAGACTAAACTACGAATGTTTATACAAAATATCGAGAGCTACATGTTGGATGCTGTTGTTAACAGATGTAACATGAGAAGGGAAAAAAAGAATTTTGTCAGTATCCGTACATCGGCTTTATAAACAATACACCTAAAAAATAGTGTTTAACGCCAAATGGGCAAAACTTCAACCATGTCGGGAAAAATGGGT